>JAZHYW010031248.1:0-13713 GCA_037355805.1 Ixodes ricinus | reverse complement strand
GACGGTAATGGCCGCGATGTAGTGCACGTGGAGAAACTGAGGCCGTATCTTACACCAATCGCGGAATTTGCACAGCCTCTACCCGATGACTGAACTTTTGGAATTTAGAGTGTGTGCACCTGTTTTTTTCTCGTGCCTTCTCATTTAGTATTTTGTATGTACATATTTAATGACTCGTGTGCATATCTCAGAGCGCGGTATTTGTTTAATGTTATTTTGTTTTTGTCTCATGAAAGCGCACTGTCGGGTCGACAGTTTCTAACACCCCGGCATGTGACGAGCCGCAAAAGACGACTCGCGCGGCTCGTGCGAGCTCCGGTGCCGCGCGTGCGAGCGCGAGGAGAAGGAGATTAAATAAAAAGAAAAAAAAAAGAAGTTCTGCCATGGAATCTCGGAGGTTGACGTGTCTTTCCTGAGCTCGGAGCCCATTTCTCTTGACGACCACAACGAATCGTCACACCATCCTAATATTATTACCCTTCTTGCGTTTGCCGAAAATTACCAAGAACAAAAGTTTCTATGGAAATAGGTGACCAGAGATTGCGAACCAACCCATTTTGTGCGATTCGGCGCAAAAACCAAAGGAAGCCGTCACTTGTGCGAAAGCCCATCGCGAGCGTTCGCTTCTCGCACACGGTCCCTACGAATTAGAACATCAGCCTACCGTCAGTTGCTGTTTTAGCGATGTAGTTGGAAAAAAAGAGGCCCTCGTGGTGTAACCGGCCCGCCGTTGGTTGGCCATCCTGCCAAAGGAGCAGCGATCAATCGCGATATCCTGTCGTAAGTTTCTGGTTTCTGCGCCAAATTGCGGAAATGGTAGCGTTCGTGATCTTTGACCCAGTTTTCGATAGGGAAATATTCTGCGCATCACTGTAGCCTTGAGCACTCTTATACATAAAACCCATCGATTAACTTATGACCATAAATAGATTTTCTCTGAAACTACTCCCGTGCGCCTTTATTATCCCTTTGTCTGACAAATATTGTGATGAGCCTACGTCGCATATTACATCAAAGCTAATCATTCGCCATGCACTTCGCAGATTGTACCTCATGGTTGTCCCGGTTTCGTTTAATGGCTGTAGCCGTTTTTGTCTAGGTGTCGCAGTTCATCTCTTGTGTTCTATAAATTTAGCAGAATAACTTGCCCACTAAAGGCAACTCTCATCAGAAGCGGATCCAAAACGAATTACTGGTATCGCCTTAGCTGCACAAAATATGGTCCCAGCCATAATATTAAGTCAAAGTACAGCCGCGTCCTCCACTAAAACAAATGCCTTGAATATGCGACCAGTTGCTCTTTAGCGGGTGGCATGGGGGTTAGGTTTTAGCAAATACCACGTAAGCCAATACTGGCAACTCCCGCGGTGCGCGGGCGAAAAGTGATCGCAGCGCCCCTGGCGAGCTCGGAGTCTCCGCAAGCAGACGAATTCTCCACAAAGCATTGGCTTTGCCTATCTCCGTGCGAGGTAACCAATGAAAAAAAAATTGTCACGTTTATTCGCTGCTTTTAATATTCAAAAATAGGTGCTACCTCATAAGTGAAGGACATTTTCTTCTCATGGGAAAGATGTTACAGCTTTCAGAGCAATTTTAAAGCTCTCCTGAAGAAAGCACTCTGCCAGAACTTATGTAAGCCAGGCAAAACACGAATGTACCTTCGTCCTGTCTTTTAAAGAATATAAATGTACAAACATTTCCGAACATAGCTACGTTTCAACTTTACTATTCTTATCGATCAATTCTTTTTGTTGTTTCAATTCCCAGTTCTCATGAATGTATTGCTTCAAACCGTTTTGTCGAATAGGCGAGCTGGCTAATCCCGTTAAGATCGTCTCCGAATAAAGAGGTAAAAGACAATTTCGAACCACGTACGTTACTGCGATCTCAGTATGCTCTGGAAGAAGTCGTTTTGCATATGAAACTATGACGCTATTACTTTAATTAATAAAAGCGGAGTTACAAAAAAAGCACACTTCTCGCGCGTGCAAAAGAAAAACAGAGAGCGTCGTGGCGCGCATAAAGGTGATTTCGGTCAAGTTATATATGGTGCATAAATTACGTTTGTTAGCGTTGGGACGTCTAACGTCTTCTGCGACTTCATGATAAAGGCTGCCACCCTTTGGACATTACGGACGGTACTACCACTCCTTCCATTTTTGAATCTAATTTTTTTTATGTTTGAGACGACGCTATACGCCGCCGCGGTCTTTCTTCCTCCTGCTTTTAAGTAGTTGTTTTTGCTTTTTTTCCCCTTCCTTTTGTTTACGACGTTCGAACCATCACGTATTTTGCTTTCACTTGTTTGGCTAAGTTTTTTCTTTTTTTTTCTTGCGCTGCTCTTGCCGGTTCGTCTGCTACTCTATGCCCGAACATCTGGAGGGCCGTCTGCAACTTTACTGTTATTTTTGTTGTTCTTCGCTGTCTGCGATCACCTCCTATTTTCGCCTTCGATTGAGTTTTTAATCCGAAATCTTTATATGTGTTTTTTTATACTGAATAAATATATTAAAAAGTGGAAGCTCGTTAGACATTTCTATTCGGATTTTCTTTGAGTGCACGATCACGTCTGCTATGGGTCATCGTTTGTTGATCAATCGGCCGCCTTCTGGCATACTCCCGCGTATACTTGGAGATGGCAGGCATGCTATGTGCTGCCTACCACTGAAAAAAAAACATTTTTTTTGCGATGTGGTGGAAATTGTTTTTTCTGTTTTCTGATAACCGAACAAACGTCAGTAATTAAATTACTGCAGCGTTCAATTCAAACTCGCAGTGCTATCCAAGTCGGGCTTCAAAATCGCCACTGACGCCTCAACAGACGACAACTCCACGGAGATGGCGGAGAACTTCACGGAAGACAGACCGGATGCACAACTAAACACCCAGTCCTATGTAGCCGGGTGGGCAGCCAGTCAAATCTATCATCATGCTTGCTATGTTCAACTGCAGTCAGAAACGTGGAACACCTCGAAAGACGTTCTGTTAAAGAACAAGAAGTAGTCGCACGCGAAAATGACACCACTTTGCGACTTAGCTCGTCGCCTAGACTGTAACATCAGGCGTACTTTCGACAAACATTTCACTGATATATTGCACCAAACAAGAGTTCAGCTGAAGGCGCGCTTGAGGCCGCTGATTGGCACTCGAAACAAAGACACGGTGTGCAAGGACTGCCAGGACACGTACGTCAACAAGTACTTGAATGTACTTTTGAACTGCCTCGTCAAGCGAGCGAGCAAACGACCTGCCAAAGTCACTGGGAAGAGAAATGCGGCAACAAAAAAGGTCACACACTGCTAGCACGTAGCAGATTTCAGCGTGCGACTCTTTTTTCCAGGGCAGTGTGAGCTGGACTACGTTATCCCTTTATTCTGTTTTCCTGTTTTCATTTAGAGCGGAGCTCTTAGGCGCCCGTTTCCGGCTTGAGCTGTGTCGCCGTCGCCATCGGCGTAACCACGTGTAACCCTCGTAACGCTCGTTAGGGTTACGAGGGTTATCTCGCGAGGGTTACCCTCACGAGGATCACGAGGGCTACCCTCGTAACCCTCGTGAGAGTAACCCTGGTAACCCTGGTAACCCTCACGAGGGTTACGAGGGTTAGTTACCCTCAAAAGGGTTACCCTCACGAGGGTCACCAGAGTTACCCTCACGGGGGTCACCAGGGTTATGAGAGTTAACCTCACGAGGGTTACTCTCACAAGGGTTATGCGGGTTACTCTTACGAGGGTCACGAGGGTTACCGCCTGAGGTCACGTGAACCCCTGATGTCACGTGACTCCGCCTGAGGTCATGTGACCCCTTGAGATAACGTGACTTCGCCTGAGGTCACGTGACCCCTGAGGTCACGTCACCTCATGCGGTCATGTGACCACTTGAGGTCTTGCGACCCCTGAAGTCACGTGACCCCGTGAGGTCACGTGACCCCACTAATGTCACGTGACCCCACTCAGGTCACGTGACCCCCTGATGTCACGTGACCCCTCAGGTCACGTGACCTCAGGAGTCACTTATCCCTCAGCACCCTTCCATCCTATCCCTCAGTACCCTTCCATCCTCCTCCTCAAGAGCTGTGCTCTAATTCGGCGTTACAGGGAGTTGTAAACAGGTTTCATTTTTTATATTAGTTTTGTCGTGTTGGTTTCGCTTTGTTTGTTGTGCACCCAACAGCAACGGCGACAATTACCGGCTCGTTTTAAATTCTCCTACCGACTCCCCGCGCGATCGTCGTCATCGAGAGAGGTCCTTGCTGGGTTCGTATCGCCTGCCAACTTCTTCGTGTCATTCGCCGTTGTCCGCGACTGTTCCTCGTTTCTTTTTTTCGTCTGGGGTGGGGAAGGGACCTCATCTTTTCTGCAAAGTTTGGAAACTGTTTGCACGGTTATTTCACTCTTTACTTTTTGTTTTCATTGTGCTAGAGAGGCTGGTGCGCTTGCTCTGGTAATCATAACATGTTGTTTGCGCACGTTTTCATAGTCACCTATTCAGGTAAGAAATTGTGACAACGCAGTTTGTAACGGATCAACAGTAACCTTTTACGACGTAGTAGGGCAGCTAAGCACCTTTATTCCGCTTACGGATGCGTGTCAAACGCGTGTGATCCCCTGAGCGGTGTTTGAAACCGCTAGATAAACTGCTCTATCTTTGTTTCTGGGCGCGTTGTTGTTTGACTGTTGTTGCAGTTGCGATCAGTGCATTCCGCTTTGCAAGCGGACTGACTGTACTGAATTGTTTCAGCTGTTGGGACAACGAAACAGGGCTCGCAAAGCTCGAGGATGTTGCAGAGCCTACAGTTTTCCATTGCGTCGTCTCCTTCCGTAGACTCCGAGTCCGCTAGAGGCGCCACTGTTGCATTCGCCGCCGCTCCCATAGGTTTTCGGAGGAGTTTCCAGTATTGGCTAAGCTATATTGTGTTTGGTTTTAGTCAAGGAACACTGGCGCCACACCCTCGTGACGTCACGTCACGGTGAAGCTGCGGTTTATTGGTTGTACCGCGTATCGCAGCACCCTCAGGATATTGTCACGGATGAAGGCGACGAGAGGATGAACAATGAACGGAAAATCAAGGTTTAATGGGCGAACTTGTGTCGATTAAAATAAAGAAGCAGCGTCGAGGTAGCAGAAAAGCGGGTGGTGATTTGGCGGCGTAACAGCAAGCGAGAGCGAGACTGACTCGACAAGGTCACGGGTGGTTCCTTCTCTAGTGTACGTCGGCATCGCGAAAGTTCGGTCTAGAAACATGGGCGTCCGCAGCGGGGAGCAAGGGGGCAGTTGCCCCCCCCCCCTGAAAGTTCCTGAGGGGTGCAAAGGGGGGGAGCTGCACCTACTCCAGTTAAAGGGTACTCCGGCGGTTTTTTAGCTACCCAACCCAACTACATTTTATGAATACCACGAATTTACTGTTCCCAACATGATATTTAGTATCTAAAAATTGAAAATGGCTATTGAGAAAATGGCAAACTTAAACGACAAAAAAGTGCAAAGGAAGTTTTGATTACGCCGCGAGACCGGTGAAACTTGCTTTCGACGCGTTGTGCCTTTCTTCTGCGGCACTGCGCTTCCGTAAAAATTTCCATGTATTCTCAACGGCAGGTCTCACGGCTTACACGGCATTTTAAAGAGCTTCTTCGACGAATGATGACGAACGAGGCTCCAAAAACGCGAATTTTCGACATGCAAGATGGCCGTCCGGTGGCTTCACTGGCGGGAGCGGGAAGCGCGATCCAGCAATTGTCATAGAGATCAGTGGTTTGTAGCCCCAAATCCAGGGCGCAGCCGTGAAAGCAGGTAGAGAGTAACGTGGAAACGTGCTGAAAATAGCCAACATTCCCCGGGGGGGGGGGGGTTATAAGTGTGCACCCCCTGGATAAAGTTCTGCGGACACCCATGCCCACAAGGTTCGAGTATCGAGCGTTCGGAGTGATATCGAACGGGCAATTTCGAGAACAAAAAATGAGGGCGGAACTATAAAAGTTACGCCCCGAGTAATAATAGACGCGAATCTTCTAGAACAGTGGTTCTCAAATGGAGTCCTCGGACCCGTTGGGGTCCGCAAAGGCCTCTAAGGGTCCGAAGTGCGCTGCCTCAGCAGTCAAGCCCGGCAATCAAGTTGTCTTTTTTCAGGTTGTCTTTTTTCACAGTAGCCCTTAGTTATATTGATTTAATCAATATAACGTCTTTCACAGTAGCCCTTAGTTGTATTGATTTATAAATCATAATTATATTTAACCTATACGTTTGTTCTCCTCTCACCACGAACTGGGTCCTCCATCATCTCCGCCGATCTACAAGGGGTCAGCGAAACATCGATGGTTGAGAACAACTCTTCTAGAATACCGTAAACGGGCGCTACTTGCTCGGCCCTGCGCCCGACAATATCAAGTCGAGGCTGTATGGATCTTGATCATTGTTGTCATTCTTCTACCAGATAGTTCCGGTTTTGCCGTAGACGCTCGAAACCAAACCTTGTTCCGTGATATGTAGAAAACTACACGATATCGAAAAATATTAATACGCTATAATTCAGGGAAATTGTTTTTCCTAAAAACAGTCATAATATTAAAATACAAAATATTGACTAGAGTTACCCTTTAATTCAAGGCTACGCAGAGATAATCCAAAAAAGTATTCGAAAATACAATTACCAAGATACATATGCTATAATGCCCAAATACAGATACTGACATACATTTGTTTTTTGTGCAGAAGTATCCACGAGATAAGTCTGTAGAAACGGCGAAAAAGTATTCCGGAATACTGATACTCATAGAAATATGTTTGTTCCTTAACGGTGCTACGCGGAGAGGGTGTAGTTCGTGGCGAATGCAAATGTTAGTTTATGCTTATGCTCCTCCTTTTGTGTCAATTTACGCACCACGCCTTACGCCTTACCTCGAACTTTTTATTTATTATTACTACTGCTAAACAAAAAAAGATGTCACCCCTGTTGAACCACAGAGTTACAGAAAGTTAAAAACCGCCTACCATGATTGACAAAGAGGCGTCTGCCTGAAATGAACTTTGTTTTGCTGTGAGGGCGCATCTCAAACTGTCGTCTTATATGCTTCACAGTCACCCATAGTTTTGGGGAAATTGGACAACAGGGCCGTACGTTTTCTACACTTAACTCCTTTACAGCATTCGCTCTGCTAAAATCGAAAGAGTGGAGGACCTTGTGAGAGAAGCTGATTTGTTCTTAGAATGGATGCTTGGGCGAGTTGGATATTCATATTGTAGGAGAAGCGCAGAAGGAAACTCACTCACACAGAAATTGCAGGCACACCAAAAAAACGGTCACTCAAGTCGCGCTGACTTACAACTCAAATTGTATTTTCGCCTTCTTTCTTTTTCTTTTACCCGTATTAATTTGTCTCACTTCGTTCTCTTTTGTACAACACAAACAGCAATCTCTATCGCACATCACCTTCGAGAGTCAAGAAATAACAATTCTTTTTCAGTAAGCGTTATGGAGGGACTACTAACACATGTGTCACTCTTTTTTATGATGTTAGCTGCCTCTATTATCTCACGTGTTAATTGGTGATGGTTCTTTCCAATTACGGCGCTATTTTTAAAGTCCGCAGTGCACCCACAGTCACGGCAGTGGATGCCCAAAAGTCCTGAGTTTGCTAATCGGATGTTGTTGTTATGTTCCCTTAATCTATCATTTATGCATCTTCCAGTTTGTCCTATGTACTGTTTGCCGCATGAAAGGGGAAAGGAATAAATCACTCCTTCTGAGCAAGGTATGTATGGGGTTTTATGCTTTTTAGTGCAGCCGGTATTGGTTTTTTGTATGGCGTTAACTTTTTTACATAGGCCTGAGAGCTTGATGGGGGCGGAAAAGACTACATCAATATTTGCGCGATTCCCAATTTTCTTAAGGTTATGAGAGATGTTATGAATATAGGGGATGACTACCGGTCTTTGGTTACTGTATCTGACGCGTGGCTTCCGGGATGTGATTTGTCCTTTTTTAATCTGTTTAAGGAGGCTTTCGGCGACCGAAGTTATTAGATGTGAAGGATATCCCGCACTTAGTATCCTAAATACTTGTCCTGTGAAGCTTGCTAGGCCTGCATGCTGGCAGGACTTGAAAATAGAGTTTTTAAGCACTGATTGACAATTCCTCTCTTTACCAATTTCGAATGCGCCGAATCATAATTGAGGAGTGGTTTTTTCCCTCTCGGCTCATACGACCAACAGACATGACGGGGCTGAAGGGACAGTCTTAGGTCCAGAAATCTTAAGGATCCTAGCTCTGGTAGCTCGTGTGTGATCTCCAAAGGGTTTAAACATGTCCTAAACTTGACGAGCACATTGGGCACATGAATCCGGAGGTCTTTTTCGTTGGTTTCCAGGAGTATCAAATAGTCATCAACGTAGCGAAAAACCTTTGCCACTGTCGAGGAATCTAAGCTCTTTTGAAGCAGTCTGTCGTGGTATGCTAGGAATAAATCACTGAGAATCGGCGCAATGCAGGACCCGATGCAGACTCCCTTTTTTGGAGGTAGGTGTTACCGTTCCAGAACACAAAGGTTGACTTGAGATAAAAGCTGAGCAAATCAATAAAGTTGCTTTGGGAAAGTCCTGAGGTGTTCTAAAGCTATGGCACCATACGAGTCAATGCTGTCTTCAATGCACTCTAAGAGGCGTGCTTGAGGTAAAGCGTAATAAAGGTCCTTGATGTCAATTGAGGACCTGAATTGACATCAAGGACCTTTATTATGCTTTACCTCAAGCACGCCTCTTAGAGTGCATTGAAGACAGCATTGACTCGTATGGTGCCATAGCTTTTCAGAACACCTCAGGACTTTCCCAAAGCAACTTTCTTGATTTGCTCAGCTTTTATCTCAAGTCAACCTTTGTGTTCTGGAACGGTAACACCTACCTCCAAAAAAGGGAGTCTGCATCGGGTCCTGCATTGCGCCAATTCTCAGTGATTTATTCCTAGCATACCACGACAGACTGCTTCAAAAGAGCTAGATTCCTCGACAGTGGCAAAGGTTTTTCGCTACGTTGATGACTATTTGATACTCCTGGAAACCAACGAAAAAGACCTCCGGATTCATGTGCCCAATGTGCTCGTCAAGTTTAGGACATGTTTAAACCCTTTGGAGATCACACACGAGCTACCAGAGCTAGGATCCTTAAGATTTCTGGACCTAAGACTGTCCCTTCAGCCCCGTCATGTCTGTTGGTCGTATGAGCCGAGAGGAAAAAACCACTCCTCAATTATGATTCGGCGCATTCGAAATTGGTAAAGAGAGGAATTGTCAATCAGTGCTTAAAAAACTCTATTTTCAAGTCCTGCCAGCATGCAGGCCTAGCAAGCTTCACAGGACAAGTATCTAGGATACTAAGTGCGGGATATCCTTCACATCTAATAACTTCGGTCGCCGAAAGCCTCCTTAAACAGATTAAAAAAGGACAAATCACATCCCGGAAGCCACGCGTCAGATACAGTAACCAAAGACCGGTAGTCATCCCCTATATTCATAACATCTCTCATAACCTTAAGAAAATTGGGAATCGCGCAAATATTGATGTAGTCTTTTCCGCCCCCATCAAGCTCTCAGGCCTATGTAAAAAAGTTAACGCCATACAAAAAACCAATACCGGCTGCACTAAAAAGCATAAAACCCCATACATACCTTGCTCAGAAGGAGTGATTTATTCCTTTCCCCTTTCATGCGGCAAACAGTACATAGGACAAACTGGAAGATGCATAAATGATAGATTAAGGGAACATAACAACAACATCCGATTAGCAAACTCAGGACTTTTGGGCATCCACTGCCGTGACTGTGGGTGCACTGCGGACTTTAAAAATAGCGCCGTAATTGGAAAGAACCATCACCAATTAACACGTGAGATAATAGAGGCAGCTAACATCATAAAAAAGAGTGACACATGTGTTAGTAGTCCCTCCATAACGCTTACTGAAAAAGAATTGTTATTTCTTGACTCTCGAAGGTGATGTGCGATAGAGATTGCTGTTTGTGTTGTACAAAAGAGAACGAAGTGAGACAAATTAATACGGGTAAAAGAAAAAGAAAGAAGGCGAAAATACAATTTGAGTTGTAAGTCAGCGCGACTTGAGTGACCGTTTTTTTGGTGTGCCTGCAATTTCTATGTGAGTGAGTTTCCTTCTGCGCTTCTCCTACAATATGAGCTGATTTGGTTATTCTTGCATGCAACCTTCTTTAAAATACAGTTATTTTTAATGTTGGTGACTGTAATGGATCATGTTATAGAACGGGTTCATATTGTAAATTCCGAAGCCACTTGCACCAAATACATATTTTTATTCTTTTAAATTTATCTTAGAAGGGCAACACATGTAACGAGATACCTAAGTTTGGCAAAGTATAGCGATCAGGCGACACATTCTAAATCTATTTCACTAGTGAGATACAAATATATTTTTCAAGCGTATCTCGACACAAAGATACAGATACTTGAGAGTGTCTCTAAAATATTACCGCGATACATTTGTATCGCAATAGTGCCCAGCCCCGCTTTAAATATATTAGGAATCGCAGTGCTGTGACATTGTGACATGCTGTGTTGATGTCACTATTCTTTGACAAATCTCAGTGAAGGTATTTTTCCGCTAATTTCAAAGCGTTAACTGCTCCAATATACTTAGGGAGTTAACCTTTCCGCTAGACTTAGCGGAATATTAATGTCGCGGGAAGTCACGGTACCATATGACGCCCCAGTTTCACGAAAAACTATCAAAGACTGTCAAAGAGCAACAAATTCGTTGTTAATTTTTCTTGAAGACACCGGCCTCCTTCACAAGATATGACACAACTGGACCAAGACACCATTTCCTGTGCAACCTGGACGGCATTTTAACTGGCATATGTTTGTGCGTGTATGTGTGTAAATGTGAGCTTATATATTGATATGGCATGAACATCTAATGTTTTTCTTTGTTGTGTTTTTTTAATTGATGTTTCTTTTCTTTTTCCACGGAGTAGCCGACTAGCAATATTTGCGGTGTCAACATCTCTGTGTTTTATTTGTTTCTTCATCAATACAAAAAAGGTTTCACGCGATGTCATGACGTCACGTGACGTCACACAAGCACATAACCCTATTGGAAAAACCAGCATGAAAATCAAACTGGCCAAGCTGGTAACTAAGCTGGTCAATGTGGTCAATGTGGTAGTCAAACTGGTTTAACTGGCAATCAAGCTGGTTTAAGCTGGGCAAGCTAGAATTTAAGCTGGTCAGTCTGGTTTAAGTGAAAACCAACATGGTCTAACTAGAATCTGGTTTTAGATTCAATCTGGTGTAGCTGGGAGCCAGTCTGGTCCTAACTGGTCAAACTGGTTTTCCATGGAGCCAATGTGGTCAAGCTGGGAGACAAGCTGGTCATGCTGGGAGACAAGCTGGTGAATCTGGTCGAACTAATAATCGTGGTGGTCAAGCTGGTCTTGCTGGGAGTGCGCACGCCAAGGTCGGCTAGAGATAGCCGAACTGACATTGCTGGGAGCGCGCGCGCCAAGGTCGGCTTAGGCTGGAACGAGGCCACGTCCTGTTCTTTGTCCTCTTTTTTTTCGTAGACGACCGGGCGCGTCAGGCGCGCTGCAAGCTACCTTTGTGTGCGAGAAAAGAGAGAGAGAGAGTGGTAGAAACGGAGAATTTGAGACGCGTTTGGCTATCTTCGGCAGATTTTCGAAGGGACGGCTGTGTGCGCGTTGTTGGGAGACTACTTGAACGACGGTGCAAGCGAAGCGGGATTTGAGGAGACAGCGAGCGGCAGTCCGTTCAGTGCGGGAAGATGTCGGACGTCCCGACTGAGGCGTCGCTTCGTGTCTTCGAACGTGTGTGTGCTCGTGAATGACGGTGGTGCCGAGGAGTATCGCCAATGCCATCGAAGCCACACGGATTTCCTCGCCTCTGCCGACCACGCAAGTTGCGGCTTCGCCCCCATCACTGGCGGGACCCAGGTTCGCTTCTCTCATCCGTGTAGTATTTTCTTTTGCTATTGCCAGTTTTTGGCGTGTGTCTAGTATTTTTCGTGTTGAAAGATAAGCAATCTGGTTTTATTAACATTGTTGGCTTTGCACCGAGAACCACTGTCTGTGCGTCGGTTAGTACTGTGTCATCGCCGAGGGTATGTAGCATCTGAGCTCATGTGTGGCGACCGCAAGTACGAAAATAATAAATTGGATGCCGAGTTGGCTTTTCTGAAGAGCTTGGCTTGTTTATATTGTGTATTAATTTAAACAGGTTAAACTGGTTGGGAAGTCCAGCCGCATGACCAGTTTAACCATCATGACCAACATGCCAAACTGGGGATGTTGGGGCAATCACCCAGCTTGAAGCTGGGACCAGATCAACCATCATGACCACCATGCCAAACTGGGCATGCTGGGGCAATAACCCAGATTGAAGCTGGGACCAGATCAACCAGCATGACCAGTATAACCAGATCAACCACCATGACCAGTATGACCAGATCAACCACCATGACCACCATGCCAAGCTGGGCATGCTGGGGCAATAACCCAGCTTGAAGCTGGGACCAGCTTAAGCTGGTTTTTTCAATAGGGAAATATAATCTTCTAAATTAATTCTTGACACTGTAACTGTGTGCAGCAGTGTGTCGAGTTAATTTCCAAGTCACGGAAACGAACTGTGGATTTTCTTATATCAGTGTCCTGAAAAGTCGGTTTAATACCAATTTTAAAGTCGTACATACGGAAAGGGCGCATTGCAGAGCTAGGTTAGCGACGTTGGAGTGACGTTGTGCAGATGGACTCGTCGAGGACCCTTTCATGAGTTAGGTGTCGTCAGGTAATTCAAACAAGCAGTAGATTTGTGCCGTACTTATCAGGGAAATGGACCTGTAGTATGCAGTATTTTATTAGGCATGTCCACATTTGCGAGCCCAGTGAAGACGACAATACGTTCTGCATAGCACAGTTTGTTCTAGATATTTTTCAGTTGATGTGCTGAAAGAGAAACAGCCTGTGAGGAGAGAGCGGCAATTCACATAAAGGACTCTATAAAATCTAAACACCAAGGGACTTTACAGGACATTGTGTTCCGCCAACAGACTGATTGGACCCAAGTTAGAAGTGGACACTTACGCAGCTCTTGTATAGAATTCCTGACTGGCATCATACTAACGTCTCGAATCTGTAGCACACGCATCACCCACTAAGGAGCATTTTCGACCCCTTTCTCCACCAATAACACCAAAGTCGCCATTAGTACGGCATATATATGCCAGTCCTTTGATGATAATAGTAAGCAGAATGCCCAGACAGAATTTCGGGAAAAAATATAATTCTCCCTCGAAATCCGAGAGGTTGTACGGCGCCGACAGGAACGACTTGTCCGTGCCCTCGCCGACTTCCCCAACCTCCCCACCCCCTCAAGGCCATCAGCACATCCGCCGGGCGAAGCCAGCAGGAGAGGGCTGACACCTCGTCACTCACATTTCCGGGCTCAGAGTTTTTTTATGTCTTCAGGTTCGCGGCGTAGTGCGCGCTTCCAATCGTCGTGAAGAAAGAACCATCTAATAATTGTCTATTATAATTCTTAATATCATGCATATTGCAACACCTATAGGTTTCTGAAAAAATTACCCTGCCACCTGCGTTACCGAATAACAAAGGCGAGGATTCCCTCGACACAGGCAAGAATGAGTAGAACGCTAAAAACGTATTTTTCGCAACTTTTCTTTTTTTT
>JAZHYW010031244.1:0-14091 GCA_037355805.1 Ixodes ricinus | reverse complement strand
AATATAATCTTCTAAATTAATTCTTGACACTGTAACTGTGTGCAGCAGTGTGTCGAGTTAATTTCCAAGTCACGGAAACGAACTGTGGATTTTCTTATATCAGTGTCCTGAAAAGTCGGTTTAATACCAATTTTAAAGTCGTACATACGGAAAGGGCGCATTGCAGAGCTAGGTTAGCGACGTTGGAGTGACGTTGTGCAGATGGACTCGTCGAGGGACCCTTTCATGAGTTAGGTGTCGTCAGGTAATTCAAACAAGCAGTAGATTTGTGCCGTACTTATCAGGGAAATGGACCTGTAGTATGCAGTATTTTATTAGGCATGTCCACATTTGCGAGCCCAGTGAAGACGACAATACGTTCTGCATAGCACAGTTTGTTCTAGATATTTTTCAGTTGATGTGCTGAAAGAGAAACAGCCTGTGAGGAGAGAGCGGCAATTCACATAAAGGACTCTATAAAATCTAAACACCAAGGGACTTTACAGGACATTGTGTTCCGCCAACAGACTGATTGGACCCAAGTTAGAAGTGGACACTTACGCAGCTCTTGTATAGAATTCCCGACTGGCATCATACTAACGTCTCGAATCTGTAGCACACGCATCACCCACTAAGGAGCATTTTCGACCCCTTTCTCCACCAATAACACCAAAGTCGCCATTAGTACGGCATATATATGCCAGTCCTTTGATGATAATAGTAAGCAGAATGCCCAGACAGAATTTCGGGAAAAAATATAATTCTCCCTCGAAATCCGAGAGGTTATACGGCGCCGACAGGAACGACTTGTCCGTGCCCTCGCCGACTTCCCCAACCTCCCCACCCCCTCAAGGCCATCAGCACATCCGCCGGGCGAAGCCAAGCAGGAGAGGGCTGACACCTCGTCACTCACATTTCCGGGCTCAGAGTTTTTTATGTCTTCAGGTTCGCGGCGTAGTGCGCGCTTCCAATCGTCGTGAAGAAAGAACCATCTAATAATTGTCTATTATAATTCTTAATATCATGCATATTGCAACACCTATAGGTTTCTGAAAAAATTACCCTGCCACCTGCGTTACCGAATAACAAAGGCGAGGATTCCCTCGACACAGGCAAGAATGAGTAGAACGCTAAAAACGTATTTTTCGCAACTTTTCTTTTTCTTTTTATTTGGGGGGGGGGCTGTTGGGGGAAGGGGATTCGTTTGCCCTGTAAATAACAGAGTCGGCTTCACCTACAGCTCCCACGCAAAGGCGCGGGGTTTGAAACCCAAGAGCCGAGCTCTTTATTTTATCTTTCGCAAAGGTTTTTAAACGTTCCGGAAGAATCTTGTTCCTGTTCAGAGTATTTTAGATCTAGACTGCATACATTGTACAAAAGACGCTGTTGCTGGCAGCATCAAGGAGGGCTGTCCTCCATTTCCGACTCTTGATGTGTGGTACCTTTCCCGTTGAGTTTGTATGCACAAGTCCGCTTCATTAAACATTTTTCTTTTCGGTTTTATATTCGTCTACTGTTTTCTATCCGTGAAATTATTACGGATTTCTGAAGCGTTTATCAATGTAAAGAAGTATGGAAGTTATGGTTCTCATTGGCCCTTTAGATGCTATTAAGCACTTTAGTCGAACCAGCGCTTGAAGGACGACTTAGCCGCACCTTATTCTGTCTCGGTTGTAGCAATTGGGTATTCATATTTTTTAAATGTCAAGATATCCATACCACTGGGAAACTGTTAATCAGTAGAGCGTAGCTATACAAAAAAAAGCATACGGGGTTGTGTTTCTCCCATGCTTTGCGCAGAACACGCCGAAATGCGATAGCATTGCTTATCTTCTCCGAAGGCTATATTCTTGTGACGAACCTTACACTGCTCCGGTGTCTGCTTGGCACGCCGAGCACGGTCATACTCCACGCCGCCGCTTCGGTTCAGCTATCGAATTTTCTGTCCGCTCGGTCCTCTTGCGAGGCACTGTGAAGATGGCGGAACACCCTGTGAGCGCTTCATCCTACGCATGCTCATCCGTTTTTATCTGGCGATCAGAATTGATAAGAAGGGGGGGGGGGGGAGACGTGACATGACAAAGAATTGCTTGGCCTACATAGCATGTTTTTTTACACAAAATTACCAAAAACGCCCACAGAGCTACACTACTGCGGCTTGTTTAGGATACCTATACGATCATGGGGATAATGTAGGGCTCTAACTGTCACAAGATAAACGAATATTAAACTAATATTTGTGGCTTCACAGGATGGATGCTGGGGCGAGTTGGTGAACCATATTCTACGGTGACAGCGCAGAAAAACAATCACACCAGATACTCAGAAAGACAAGCACACGCGCTGAACTTGCAACTGTTGTGTGTTCGACTAGTTCGTTCTTCTCTTCAGCGTCTCGATTGACTTTCCAGAACGTGATAAGCAGAAGAAGTTGCATGAAATACAAGAAAAACGCCAAAGGCAAGACAAAAAAAAAAAAAACGAAAAAGGAAACCCTTACAAGTCATCCTTCTCCCTCACCACTACCATCTTGATAGAAATCGGAGGTCTTTGACCGACAGCGATATCGATCGACTACTTGCACACTTGCCCTTCGATACCCTATTCTTTGCGATTTCATTATTTCTCTTTTCAGTGGGTCTCGACTCCTACCTATTACGGAATAATTTTCAAAATGTACTACACAACCACAATCCCCACAGTGGATTCCCAAATGTTCAGCGACGACTCGGTGGGTGTTATAAAAATGCTCCCTTAGACGATCATTCAAACACCTGCCAGTCTGGCCTACATACTCCTAAACACAAGGGAGTGGGATAGAAATACACGACTCCTTCAGTGCCATTTACAAAGCTGTTTTGGTGTTTTTTTGAACAACCAACTTCCCGGTGTGCTGACCCATTGACCTCCCTGCACAGGCTGAGATGCATTATTGGTGCTGTAAAAGCAACCTTGATGTTAAAGCGGTTTATTTATTTATTTAGTCAGAATACCTCGCATCGCCTTACAAAGGCATTATTGCGAGGGAGGGGTACAAATACATTTGAGATAAAGTACAAAAGTACAAAAATTACAAAAAGTACAAAAAGCGCGAGGCCGAACATGAGGTAATAATATCAGTTGTTTTTAGGTTTATGAAGCATCACTTAACACATGGTTGAAGAAAGAAGTGGCAGAAGTTGTAGAAATTATTTTCTCTGGCAGCGAATTCCAGGTGCTCGTTGTGCATGGAAAGAAGGAGTATTTGAACACATCCGTTCTACATTTATACTCTCGCACTTTTTTGGAGTGATCGCGCCTTCCTGATGAGTAGTGGGCAGGCAGCATGTACTTAGATTTGTCAATGCCGAGATAACTATGAAAAATGCTGTAGTAAAATTTTAGCGTCATAGACCGCCTTCTCTGGAATAATGAAATTAATTAAGTTCTATTTTTAGTTAAGATATAAAACGAGCTGCTCTATTATGATCTGCCTCTAGCTGGTTGACAAGGTGGGCCTGGAGGGGGGGGGGGTCCCAGGAGACACAGGCGTACTCTAAAATTGGTCTAATATAGGTTAGATACAGTGTTCGTTTGGTAAACTTGGGACAATCTTTAAAGTTACGTCTAATAAAGTTCAGCATTCTGGTCGCTTTTGTGGATGTGTAGTCCACGTGTTTGGCCCATCTTTTTGATACCGTGCGAAACATTATGTATAGAGGGAACAACGGCCGTCCTTCTTTTTCTGGATTGCGTTTAGGTCGTTCACCCCATCTTATTTTCTTTAATAAATCCTCTGCCACGGCTGTAAGTAATGTACTAGGATATCCTGTTGACTTTGATCTGGCAATTTGAGGATCAAAGATAACTTTAAGCGAATGAATAAAATACTTATTAAGCGCATTAGTGAGACATAACTTAACAATGCCTCGCTTATCAAACCTGAAGTGTGCTGACTGAAAATTAAGAATAAGTTTCTTCCCTCTGGGTTCGTATAACCAGCATTCCAGAAAAATTAATCTAAGGTCCGAAAACCCGAAGGGAACGTCCTGTGAGGAACTCATGAGTGATTTCTAGTGGGTCTATACAGGCTTTAAAACGGGAAAGAAGGATAGAAACTAATATCTGAAAGTCATTAGCTGCACAATATAGCACAATCAAAAATCATCAACAAATCGAAACACCTTCACAACTGTAGAAGCACCTAAGCTACGTGGAAAGATCCGGTCCAGATACGCGAGGTAAAGGTCACTGAAAACTGGTGCTATACAGGAACCAATGCATGTCCCTGCTTTTTGCAGAAAGCTGTAATCCTCCCAACACGCAAACGTTTATCTTACATATACGGTGAGCAGTTCAAGGAAACCACTTTGGGAAATTCTTGACACGTTCTGAAACGCAATAACACCAAAAGAGTCAATGTAGTCTTTTACACGCTTCAACAGTTCATTCTGCGGAAGATAGTAGTAGACGACCTTTATGTCCACTGAGAAGGCCTTGAGGTGCCAATCATTACGGTTTGTTTGAACATTTTGACTTCGTTAGTGTCTTTCAGCATAAAAGGAACGTCAACCTGCAAGAAATTTAATTTGTCCTGCAAGAATAAGGCGATAGACTTCAGCCACGACCCGTTCTCAGATACAGTCACCCTTAATGGGCAATCTACTTTATAAGTTTTTACGCTGAAAAAAACGATTTTTCTAAGCTAAGGTTTCTACTTTGCTCAATAGAGGAGCACAATAATTATAATTCTAGCTCGCTGCATAATTTTTTAGCTTCACTGTTGATCTTGGTATATGAGATGCTAGTGTTACGCTGAAAAACCAAGTCAATGGCTAAAACGGCCTTGGTTCCAAAAACGTCCCGCGGCATGATCACAAATCCACCGTCTTTGTCTCCTGGCAATAAAGATAGGGATTGAAGAACCAAAAATAATTCAATCTTTTTAACTGGTAGCATAGCTCTGAGAGGTTTGCCGATATAACAAATCTACTTCTTCAGAGGTGCATCGAGCCATCTCAGCTTCTGGAGTCCATCTTGACACTTGCCTCACAAATGAGAGCAGCTCAGGCGCTGTTGCCTTGGGCTCTATAGCAAACTTATTACCAAGAGGGAGCACTTTATGAACCTGTTCAGGTAACGACAGATCCCCTATAATATGGACAGGGTTATTTGGAGCGGGGGCCTTTCTGGGTTTTGGCTGTGTGTTTCTGGCTGTTTCTGGGTGCTGGCTGAACTTACAACAAGAATTGTAAGTTCAGAGCGTGCGTTTTTCTTTCTGAGTTTCTGGTGCGTGATTGTTTCTCTGCGCTGTCACCTTTGAATTACATCTGGGTTTTTTAATATTGAAAATAAACTTAAGGTTCCAACTGCAAACTTGCCCAGTGTCATAGAAACAACGAAATAATTTTTTAAAGGTTCTGGAGCGCGTGGGAAGAGTGATGGTGGGTAATAGTTTACACTCCAGCAACAGGCTCGAAACTGGCGGTGCAAAGATGGGAACAAAGCACCACCGCGCGCTTAGTATTTGAGTTTTCACACCGCCAGCCTGGAAAGTTGCAACTTGTGCAACACAACTAGTAACTTTAGCGCACCATCGCGCTTTCCACGCACTACAAATATTTCTCAAATTTACCAATTTGTAGTCTTCGATGAAGCTTAAAAGGTTTAGAATTTGAGCCATATGTTCATTTTTGCTAATTAGAAGTGAATCAACAAGCTATAGTTAACTATTCGACTTTACTTGACGACTATCACTATATAATATTTCCGCGCCCTTGTAACTCACTAGCACAGACCATATTAATGTGGCCTTAAGGGCTTATTTAAAGCAAATCTGCGGTCTAAAAATGCCCGGATATCTTACCATTCTCCTCTCTTACTTTCACCAGGATTGCACCGATTGAAGCAGTCATAATCCGCACCCACTTCGAAGTTAACCTTCCAGGAAATAAATGCAAAATCACAGGGCCAAGTGTCTACGAGAGAGCTTCGAACGAGTACGAAGTGTCGGTGGTGAGAAACCTAAACCATTTGTGAGCCTGTATCTGTCAAGTTTAGGCAGCGCCTTTGGCGAGCCACAATCGAAGATATTTTTGGTTGCGTTTAGGCTGGGCGTTATAATGATTTTGTTTACGCTGATTCCCGCAGAGTTTTAATGACCTCTCTAGGTGCAGCACTCTAGGTGGAGCACGTTTGGGGTCTGTGCATATTCCACCAATTGAGTTAAGTTGATATACGAACATCTTATAATGGGTGCCATTGCTAACATCTACATAAGACTGACCTGGACGCTCGTGCATTTTGGTGAGCACCAATACATTAACCATCTGATCTATTTCAAGATCAGCCTTGATAATGTGAATACAAAAAATGCGCACTCACCTGAACAGTGTGTGATGCTTCGAGCCTTTTCACTCTAGGGTATGGTAAACTGTGTTGTATTCCTTCGCATACCTTATCGAGTTGTAGTAAAATAGCGAAGCCAACCAAAAGTTGGAGACGATTATAAAGGACTGGTGGGTTCTAAAAAGAAGGAGCAGATAAAAACATGCACAAGTGATAACGCTTAGTGTTCGCATTTACGGCTGCACTATACCTTTACAGAATAGGAGATAATGCTCAATCTGCCCATTTTTGTTAGCACTTCGTTCTTGTTTAGTCTTGGGCCATGTGGCGCTGCAGTCAGCACACTGCTTATCCTGAGCATTATGCGTACATGAAAGACATTTTTGCCGTTCTCGCCTAGCCCAACCGACCATTTAAAATATATTTAGCTTACAAATCTCTATATTGGAGATAAAGTCAAGGGTGCTTGAGCCTCCCACAGGGAAACGTTTTGTTTGCACGAGAACTTGCCATATAGAACAAGTTTCCAAAGCCAAAGGCTACAAATATTTTATAGCCTTAAGGACGTAAAACCGATGCTGCAGAGACATATAGACTCATCACTTTATCCTTTCAGCACCTTAATTTTGACCGAATACACACCTTTTATCGTAAAATAGGCTGCTGTTGAACTTAACGCCCTTTGATTTTGAAGCCTGTAAAAAAGCGGAAGAAAAGGTGATAGGGTAAAGTGAGGCAAGCTTTTTGTTTTTGCTACAATCTAAAAGAAAATAGTACCTGTACTACTGTTTTAGTTGGATTCCGTCAACGTGGATTTAATATGCATCACACAAAATATTAACGAGAAGAAAGGAACATACCTGTAACCTTCGTAATCGTGGACGTGGTCAGCAGCGAATTAGTATTCTTGAATCGTCGAGTACAGTGGCCCGATTTTTTAATAATATCAAGCGAGCGTCGACCGCCGGGCTGTCCAGCGCCGTGCCACGGAGGGGTGCGCCGATACGGGGGAGATTAGGCACGTGCGCACAAAGGTCTTTCCGGTGCGAGCGTCGTCTGCTAGGCTATTTTATTGACCGCACACAGTCCCTTCTCCGCAGCAAAGGCGGGCAGGGTGCTGATTGACATAATTGTTTATCCAAGCAAGCGCTGTTCCCTGCCAGCAGATAAGGAGCAGGGGTTGTGTGCGGACAACGGTAAAGCCTAGCAGACGACGCTCGTACCGGAAAGAGCTTTGTGCGGACGCGCCTAATTTCTCCCGGATCGTCGCACCCCTCCGCGGCACGGCGCTAGCGGGCCCGGCGGTCGACGCTTCCTTGATATTATTAAAAATTGGGCCACTGTACATAAGGAAACACAGCAGTCACCATGGTCATGATTCCTTCAATGCGTGAATCATAAAATGTCTATTTGTTTTATTTTTGCATTAAAAATGGCATGTCATGCATGTTACTTGTAAACTTGTTGCTTCTTAAAAGTATGTCTTGGATGATGCCCTCTGTACTTTATTTTTAGGATATTCGCCAGCATTCTAAGGGTGTTTTGTAACACGCTTACATTTTAGCCCTAAAGCAACCATTCCGATGGCTTTCTAAGCACTGAAGCTTCTACTGCGTTCTTGACATGTCGCCTACCATAATATTTGGTGTAGGGTACTCACTGAGGACGCTTAGTGGCTGCATCCGGGGAAAATATAGCGCCATTTTCTTCCACGGTTGATAGCAGGACGCAAACAGGCTGTAACATATAGACGACCAAAACCCCACAAGGCGGATGGCTCATCGGTGTTTGCTGCCATAGTAATCGCCATTTCGGATTTTTCGAAGCTTCGAAAGGATCATTGGGGACCAGCGGCGCCAATATTGCCCTATTAAAGAACACTTCACACCTGTTGTGTTATGGGACCCTCTCAGCGCTTCAAACCCTTAAGCCCATCAAACCCATCAACCCTTCAAACCCATTAACTACTTCAAACCCTTCAACCTTTCAGACCCTCTCAGCCCTTCAACTCTTCAGACGCCCAAATAAATGTGAGCCATACACCAAAAATGCAGTTTAAAACGTTATTGAAAACTTATTTCGCATTTTAACTTTTACATGAATGTCGTAACTCAAAATACATTAACAATCAACATTTACTCAAACCGGGACGCAGGCAGCTGTAATCAAAAGCAATCATACCAAAATGAGACAACCGATTTTTTGTCACAAACATACGTTTCAAGGTACTCACCATGCCACGGGGTAAATACCTGAGATATACTGTAGAACCAAGCAGCTGCACGACATGCACACTATCAGTAGCCCGTTTAGCGAAAACCAAGAGCGCGCAACATACATCTGCCGCCGTTGAGAATCCCTGAGCAAAGTCACGGTGTCGTCCCTGGAGCCGTCGCGGTGGCGCCTCCGGCGTCTTTTTCGCTCGCTGGATGCTTCCTAGGCCGGGCGGATAAAGAGGCGCAAGAAACAGGGCACTGCGATACCTTTACGATTCTCAGAGCCCACCTGCTCTAGAAGATAAGTCCCACGCATCGAACCGGAAGCCGGCACTGAGCGTCCGCTCGTTGTTGTGCATTTCGTTTGTGCTACTTAAAGGAGTAAAACCAGGGTGACCAGCTTCTGACGAAGGTCGTATTTCGACTGACTTAATAAAACAGGTTATCTTAAAAGAAACAGCAAAAGGTCCCCCTCTCATTTTCCTCACGCACCCCCTCTCCCTCGTAAGCGAAGACTCGGCGTCCTGGGGCGTCCCTACTCCAGTCAGTCAAACACACACAATACGCACTTACAGTGCATTGGCGCCCCGTTAATCAAGGCCACGACAAGATAAGGAAGGGAGAACTTCTCAATCTTCAACACTCGTCGCGGCTGCTCGATACAAAATGGCAAAGTGGCGTTCTTGACGCAATTATACTGAGGGTCACGTGGTATCTTCCACAAACCCGTTAAAACTATTTTATGGGTGCTGTGGTTTCACGGAAAAGATTGGAATTTTCGCAGGGCTTTCAGAAACTATGATGGGTATCTTATCCGCTTTAAGACTTCTTGAAAGGTACGTCAGGCCCATTGAAAACTTCGAGAAACATATCCGATTTCTTAAACATTTTTTTAATGATACGTCAAAACATTTCTGGAATCCTGGTAAGCTCCATAGACGTTTTTTTAATAGTGCGTGATGGCTAGTCATCCTGTTGAAAGCGTTCCTCGCCAAGGTAAGCGTGCTTGGTGCTGTACATGCAATTAACTTACCAACCTGCCGTATGCCCATATATTTTTTACAACTATATTATTTTCGCGCCCATTTCGCGACAGGAAAATATTTTTAAATGCTGTCAAGCACCGCGCCGCGTGTTGTGGCGGCGTCAAGATGCGTTTGTTTTGCCGGTATGTGGAAACAAAAGATTGGTGTACAAGCAATGTTTTATCAAGCAACCTCTCACCGCAAATTTTGATCTGCTCGCCAAAACTGGCGAGCTAAAACAAAAACTGCTCATTCCATGAACCAAAATGAGGACCGTACGAAAACCTTTACGCGACTTTCTCACGATCCAGTGACTCTAGGTCACTAGCCAAATCTTGAAAAAAAAACGTTTTCTGGAGTAATATTACTTTCTTAGTTGTTGTAATGTTTTTAATCTTTAAACAGCCTTAAGTAACCATAATCCGCATCCAGTGTTTTTTTATTAACTGATTTTTATGTAGGAATATAATATCATTCCTGAACCATTGACGCTAACAGCCTCATCAGCTTACAGCGTTGGCTGCGTCATGACTTACACCGACACGAAGTACAAAAGTCCATGCCGCGATCCCTGATGCATGTTTTTACGGGTACAGCCGGCTAACAGCCATAACGATCACAGTTTTTTTCCGAGAAGAGAATGTTGTCTTTCAGTTAGCCACTGACGCAATAGGCCACCACATTATTCATAAAATCCTCACTTTTAGCAAGTTTTAACTTATGCTTTTATTTCAGTCGGGGGCATACGCAAACAGGCGTCGGAGTGTTGTAGATTATGCAATCTGAAAGTACGTAACGAGAGGAAAAGGAGGTAGAGGAGCGCAGAACTACGAGATCATGAACGGCACGAGAGAACGATAAACCGATACCATCGAGACAAACGTGCCCGCCACCTCTTCCTTAACACTGGTGCCGAAACCCGGGAAACAAGATGGATCGCAACCGAAGAACCCGCGACATCGTCCGCTCCGCCGTCACCCGAACACTTACCCAGATAGACCATCTTCTCCAAGACGAGAACACAACAGAGCTTGACCTCCGACTACAACTGGACTACCTGCTTCAAGATGAAAACGACCTAATCCACCTTGACCATGACATCCAGACGTCCACCTCATATGACGATCTTGAGGATGAGCTTGAGGGAACAGAGGACCATCGCCTTCGCATCAGTCATAGCCTCACGCGCGTCCGACACGCCCTCGACTCTTGAGTCTCCGTGCCACAACCCACGAATAGCATGCCCAACGTCCCTCTCGACAGAACCCAGTCCGGCGGTCTCGTTCCAACTGCGACCTCAAGGGGCCACCGGACGGTCTCCGTACCAAAACTGCAGGTACCAACTTTTGCCGGGAGCCGTCGCGACTGGCAGGGGTTCTGAGATAATTTCAATTGTACGATCCACACCAATTCCGAACTCCTGCCAATCGAAAAGTTTAAATACCTTCTCAGAACAAAATCATGACCTCGCGGTACAAACACTACAAGACCGATTTGGGCGACGGGACATCCCAATTGATGATCACATTGATAGGCTTCTGAGCTTGCCTGCGGTCAACAGTTCAACTAACGCAGTACTGCTTCGTAAACTCTACGATGCTATACGCTTCCCAACAACATCTCTTCAAGGGCTGGATGTCCCGCCTAGCAACTACGCTGTTGTACTACATCGTGTTCTCATGCGGTGCCTCCCTGCTGACCTGCCTATACTATACCGACAGAAGTTAAGGGAAGCAGTACGGACATCATTAGCCGACAGACCTGACATGCGCCCGGAAGAGCAGGTCGGCGTCATCATGATATTTCTACAGACTCAAGTGGAGGTTCGGCAAGATGTCCAAATGGAGCACCCAAGTCACTCTTCCGGTATGGGACATCGCCGATACCACGTCAAGAATCCGAACAGGGGAGCCACCCTTCAGCACTCGGCCTCTCGACCACGTCTATTGGCTACCGAGCGACCGCGTACCCTTTGTGCCACCCAGCACGAGGTGCAAAAGTGCTAGGCTAGACTTTCAACACCAAAAAAACGAACCAAGCTTGCGCGAGCACGCTGCCGCTTCAAATGCGGCAAACGAAATCACATTGCTCGTGTTTGCCGTTCGTGCAGGAACTTGACTTGCGCCACTTGTGGAGGTAACCACATGACTATACTCTGCGATCTATCACGTCCCATATCAGCCGCATCGGACAACCCAGACCCAGGAGGACTTCGTGAAGGTACCGGAACAGTCGTGAGCGCCTCAACCACCAGCTTCCGTTCTTCTGCTGTCTTGCTGCAAACTCCTAGAACGTGGGCCCTAGGGATACCGAGACACCTCCTACTGAGGCTGTTACTGGACAGTGGGAGGCAGCGCAAGTTTATCCGGCAGGACATTTCTGAAAAACTGGGCTGTGAAGTCGTTGGCCAGGAGGAGCTTACTATATACACATTTGGAAACACAGCCACCAAACGGTTCTGTAGACCAGTGGTTGTGACCCTCCATAGCCATCAAAGCAACCAGAAGACATCACTTGAGGCACTGGAAGCCCCAGACCTGTGCACAGTATCATACCAGCAGATAGATGACAATCTACTGAGGCAACTTCATTCCAGCGGACTTCAAGCCGCAGATATCATCCCTGCTGGGGCTCAAGGCAGAGTGGACAACGACGTTGGCGTTCTCATAGGCTCAGACTTCTACTGGCAAGTCTTCACGGGACGGATCCAGCGCATGACTGACGACCTCACCGCCATATAAACCATATTTGGCTGGATGGTCCAAGGAACGTACTCTCAAGCCAATTTTCACCCTTCAGCAAGTGTTACTGGGCAACGCCGAAAAGCGCACACCGTCGACATTGGCGCCATGCAAATGACCACGAAGAAACCCGTGCTCGCCGAGGGGGTGCTGGGCACCGTCTAGTTGTTCAACGTAAAGGATGGCTATGGCTTCATCAACGGCAACGACACGCGGGAAGACATCTTCGTCCACCAGACTGCCATTACGCGGAACCACCCACAGAGGCTCACGCGCACCGTTAACGAGGGCGAGACCATCGAGTTTGACGTCGTCGTAGGCGAGAAGGGACGCGAGGCCGCCAATGTGACAGGTCCCGACGGCGAGCCCGTGCAGTACCTCCCTTATGCCATGGACAGACGACGCTTCAAATGTCGCTGGTTTCCGAGACTGATTCAACGCCGACCGATGCCCAACCCGCGCCACGGTGTGCAGGACTCGGACGACTTCCATGACGTTGTGCTCGTGCCGGACTCGCCGCGGCCACAACCGCCACCGCAGCGATGGCTGCAGCCTGGGAGACCCTGTTTACGCCGCTACTACCGCCGTTACAGAGGTATGACCAGGAGCTCGCTACCGGTCGAAGACATGAGACCCCATTTCCACTTTGAAGAGGAGGACGAATATGGGGACACCCGAGTCCAGCGGAAGCCACATCGACGCTTCTACGGGAGGTACTACCGCAGGCGTGTCGGAAGGTCTAGGAGTCATCCAGAGGAGTTCGACTTCGAGCAGGAGCCCTGGAACGCGTCGGGTTCGTGGCGAAAGCCGAGACCTCGGTCGACGTCGGCGTCGGCTTTGAGGGCGTCCGCCGGATGTAACCGGGAGACATTGTTATCATAAAGGACGACACGCCACCGCTCCTATGGAACTTGAAAGAATAACAGCAACATTTCCTGGAAGAGACGGCATACCAAGAGTCTGCGCTGTTCGCCTTGCGAGCGGACAAGAAATTCGGCGCCCTATGCAAGGTCTTCTCCTTCTTGAAGGCAACATATCAAACTAAAAATTGGCACAAAACGGCGGACACCCCTTGTTTGCCACAAGCACTGCGTGACCATGCCTTCACTGAAACTGTCTGGGGATTCGGCAGAGTGTTTATTTCACTTGTTTTGTGTATTTTTCTATCCCCCATCGACCGTTCATGAGTTCGTGTTTCCTGCGCTGCTCTGTACCGTCTGAAACTTCTTGATGTCGCGATATAGGAATGCATGGTCTCATCTCCAGGCCGGCGCGGGAAGTTGTTGTAGATTACGCGATCTGGTAGTAGGTAACGAGACGAAAAGGAGGTAGAAGAGCGCAGAACCACGAGATCATGAACGGCACGAGAGAACGATAAACCGACACCATCGAGACGGACGTGCCCGGGATCTCTTCCTTAACACAGAGTATCAAGTATAGTTATCGTAGTAATTGATATTATCTACTGAAACTACAAAGGTATGTCGTAGTCGGCACGTCAGGAAGTGCCATTCATTGTAAGCACACCTTTTATCGTCAATTTAATTTAACCAGCAGATAGTTTCAGACGGTCCTGTATTCAGGCCGCTCTTTGTGTAGCGTGATCGCGCGCTGCCACTTGGATGCAGGCTCTAAAGCCCGCGCCTGCAGCCGAAGCGGGACTTTAAAAAGATCTATCGAAACTCAATCATATAAAACGTCTCCTATTGAAGAAATATTGATTAAAGGAAAGCTAAAAAGGTTCTTGAATAAAAAAATCGAGTAACAGGTGAATTCTACAGTAATTTTACCCCGTAACTCTGA
>JAZHYW010031243.1:0-55080 GCA_037355805.1 Ixodes ricinus | reverse complement strand
CCACTCCCCGAGCAAGCGAGTTAAGGCAATCCGACGGATGGCCTCCGACCTACTTGCAGCCGGTACAACCATCAAAGTGTCCTGGATACCTGCCTACGCAGACATTCAGGGCAACGAACAAGCTCACTGCATGGCCCGCGCGCATCTAAATTCTCCCCGCGAGCCGAGTAGTGTGCCAAGTCACCTACAAAAACACGGGTACTCGCTGCAGCCTGAGCTTGGCGAAGATGGCGAAGACCCTGACAACGACCCTGAGGAGGCAAAACAACTCGTTAAAGAAGCCTCAAGACAGATCCTGAGAGCAGCCCTGACCCCCTGCGTAAATCCGCTCCCGAGCGGAATGGGCAGGGGATCAGCGGTGCTGCTCCGGAGAATATTCACAAACACCACATGCACACCGGCACGCAGGGCGCATTGAACCAAGCCACCCACATCACCCCATTGCAGTTTCTGTCAAGGCCCCTGCCTTCTTGCCAACCAAAGCCACTTACTCTGGGACTGCCCGGAGCTGGAAGAGATTCGTCGAAATCACATACCACCAGACGTCTCCAGCTTGGAGGAATGGGTCTATCCTCAGGGCCCTCCCCGACAAATGTCGGGCGGTCATGAGCACGCTCGTGGATTTCATCCACGACGCGGAGCTAACCGCCTAACTATAACCCCCCTCAACCCCTTCCCTTGGCCATAGATCCAGGCTTGTAAGCCACCGATCACAGCCCCACTCTCCCCTCCCCAAAAGGCCAATAAACGCTTTCTGAACTGAACTGCACTTACAATTGCACAAAGAGAGGGCACGACCCAATTGCGGATTGAGAGGCTGCCTTTTGGCCTCTGCACCAGCTGCATTTCCGCTTCATCCGCAAAAAAAAAAAAAAAAAACAATCCTGGGAAGAGTGATAATTATATAATACTCGTGTTATATAACAGTATGTGGCATTATTAAAACATTTATCACTTTAGTCTTAACTGAACTTCAAAAGCAACCATTATTTATTACAATTCCTTCGTTATATTATGTGACCATTGTCCTGTTATCTCATAAGGAAGGACAATTTGTAGTGTTACCAGATGGCCTGTACAACGAAAGGGCCATGACAACTATAGAGAAAAATTTTAGACCAGCGGAAGTCGCACAAAAGAAAACTCGAGATGAAGCAAAAAATCTGAGGCGGCTAGCATTAACCCAGTTAGCCGCAAGAGCTGGGAAGCAGGAGCGCTTACATTTGGAGGTCTTCAGCATAAAGACACATAAAAAGGCTTGTCCATTAAGAGCCATTGTCACAGAAAAGGAATTGTGGCAAAAGCAAGTTGCTTCCCATCTCCAAAAACAACTGTTTGCTTTAAGTTCTGGGGACCCCAACCTGAGGAGATAGTGGAATATCTCCAGTTGGGGGGTCCTGAGCAGGGAACTGCATTCAGTATTGATGTGGGGAATCTAGTTTTACACCTTACCACATGACCAGCTACTGACCTCGGTGATGAATATAGAAACCAATGGAGAACTTGCTTTCTGAAGTTCCAGTGGGGTACCCATTGGGATCTTGTGGAGCTGTTACATTTGTACGTGATGTCTATGATAGCTTGGTGGCGGGATTGGTGCTATCTGCAGAAGTCGGGAGTGTGTATCGGTTCCTGCGTCGCCCCACTCCTTAGTGACATCTACATGGGTGCAGTGGACTGTGCCATATAAAGTGCGCTTGGCAGCAAAAAAGTGAACAAGGTCGCCCGCTATGTTGGTGACTTCCTGGTAATTGAGTCATATTTGCCCTGGAGTGAATGCGCATGCTGAAGAAGAAGAAGGTAAGGGCAGGAGGAGAAAACAGAGGTTAACCAAGGCGGCCTGCCTCGGTTGGCTACTCTGAGTTGGGGAAGGGGATGAGAGGATAAAAGAAGGAGGAAAGAAAAAGCAGAGGAGGTAAAGGTAACATACTAGCACTCACGTCAACACTGTGAGGGCAGAATCAATAATTAAGAGAGTGCCGCAGTTTCCAGTATGGCACTAAAACTAAGAGACTGAAAGTGCATGATGGATTGTCACCAATGTTCACCCAAAACACTCGAGTTTTTGCACGCGCCAGCACGAAGTTCAGTTGCGCACATGTACACTTACAGAAATTATAAAACGGATGGTTCACTATACGACAACAAATATTGAACAGGAGATAACTTTTTACAAACAGAACTCGAGGCGAGTTTTTGATAAAAATCGCAGAAGGGCGTTTACGGCCTTCTCCTCTTTAAGTGGCGAGCCCCAAGCCCCTAGTATTTTGGACGTAGTAAATGGCCGGTCGTCTAGATGTGAAAGAATGCTCTTTAGGAGTTCTCTTTCTGCATCGTAAAGTGCACATTCACATAATAAATGAGATATAGTTTCCACACAATCACACCCCGGACATTTCGGATTGTGTGTTTTTCCGATTCGGTGCAGGAATTCCTGTGTGTAGGAAACGCCTAGACGTAATCGGTGTAGAACAGCTTCAGTTCGCTTGGGTAGGTTACGTGACACACGGTATGTTAGGTCAGGATCGAGTAGATATAGAGGAGGGTAATGGTGTGCAGAGCTCTTCCAGAGACTTTGTGTTGCATTTCGGGCGTGGAGATTTATCAATGAAGTGACGTCGCTCCTGGAGTAGGGTGTTTCGACGTTGGGGAATAAGGTATGGGCGGAAGTCGCAGCACCATCCGCAGCTTCATTTACGGGTATCTTGCAGTGTCCAGGAATCCACTGGAACTCAACTGAGTGTCTCCTATCAATACATTTCTGAAGATGGCATAAAAGTTTGAAAATAATTTGTTCATTTTCATTTCGTCGCAGGTATGTGCAGATGCTTTGGAGTGCAGGCTTAGAATCTGTAAACACCGTCCATGCCTGAGGTGGCTTTGTCAATATAAATCGAAGGGCTTGATGAAGTCCTACAAGTTCAGCCGCTGTCGAAGATGTCTTGTGGCTAAGTTTGAAGTTTCTAGTTGTGACATACGATGGAATCACAATGCTTGCGGTAGAACTATTTTTGACACATGATCCGTCCGTATATATGTGAGTTTTTGACGCGTGTAAACAGGCAATGGTGGATAAAGTGAGTTGCTTAAGCACTAGCAATGGTGTATTTGATTTCTTTTTGATGCCTTGAATGTCAAGTTCCACAACGGGGAGAGGGAGTCTCCATGGAGGTATAGTTGGAAGGTCAAACGAGCCTATATCATCAGGGATGTATTGCTCCATTTTTGACAGTGCCTTTGAATACTCTGAGTAAGGTCGTTTAAAAGTAAGATCAGCAAGTAAGTGATGACTATGATTAGTAATATGTCTTAGATGAACTCTCAATGTTTCCTGCATCATTAGTACCTCTACAGGTGTGGCGCGTGCCTCGGCAACTGTTCCCAGAGTCGAGGCACAAGCTGGCAGGCCCAAACAGCCACGGAGGCCACGTGCTTGAACTGCTCTGAGAGCTTTGATGTTGGTTTGACACGTGTCATGTAGAATGGGAACGCTATATCGAAGTAAGCCGACAAATAAGGCCACATATATCTGTAATAAAGATCTTACTGTCGCGCCCCACGTGGTTCCACCGATGAAGCGAGTAAGAACACTAAAACTGGCGAGCTTTTTGCGCAAGTACAAAATATGAGGTGACCAGGTCAGACCCCTGTCGATGGTGACTCCAAGAAATGTGTGGCCTTTAACGTATGGTATTATTCGTTTGCCTATCTTAAGTGGATATTTGTCCATTCTTCGGCGGCTGAACGCAATGGCTGCTGATTTGTCAATGGAAATTTCGAGTCCACGGGTAATAAAAAATAATTTGTCGTTTTCTTCAGTGCAGACTGAACCCTTGCCTTTGCTTGAACTCGTGTAGATCCAGAGGCCCAAATACGGATATCATCGGCGTAGAAAGATGCCTGGATGGTTGGGGGCAGTATTTTGGCGAGACGGATGAGAACGATATTAAATAATATGGGATTGAGAACGCCCCCCTGAGGGACACCGCGGGTCACCGGGTATGAAAGCGTGTTTCCTTCTTTTGTAGACATAAAAATTGTTCTTCCTGTGAGGTAGCTTCTTATCCACCTGTATAAGTGTCCCCCAATCCCAATTTCGCTGAGAGCTTGAAATATCGCTTCGTGAGTGACATTGTCAAATGCTCCTTTGATATCTAAGAAAGCCGCTATTGTGATTTTACGATGTGCTCGCTCCTGTTGTATGTAAGTTACGAGGTCAATGACTCCATCAATGGAGCTTCTCCCTCGACGGAATCCTTGCATGATTTCTGGATATATCCCTCGCTGTTCAAGATACCAATCTAGGCGGCGGTAAATCATTTTTTCCATGATTTTTCCAATGCAACTCGCGAGCGCGACAGGACGGTACGAAGTTAATTGAAGTGGCGATTTGCCCGGTTTGAGAAGTGGCACAATCCTTGCCTCTTTCCACGAGCCAGGAACATTTTCATTGATCCATGAAGAGTTGTATATATTCAAAAGAAGCTTTCGCGCTTCCTCCCCCATATGTATCAAATAACTGTACTGTATGCCGTCAGGTCCCGGAGAGGTGTGAGGCTTTACTGAAGAGAGCGCAGCATCCAGTTCGCTCATTGTGAAAAGGTCGTCCATAGTTTCTTCATGAAATACTGGCTCGATTGTGGTACGAGATGAAGATTGGTTCGAACGGGTTGTATATGTTTTCAACAAAATGCAGTACTGGTTTGCCACCTCTTTCTCTGAACAATTTCTCGACAGCGCCAGAGAGCGAAATGGATGGAGTTGCGAAGGAGAAGATTTAAGACCTCGTGAGATCTTCCATATTTTACATAATGGCTTTCTGGGATCTATATTTTCGCACATCGTCCTCCAGCAATGCCGAGCGAGCTTCTTAAAATGACGACAAATTTTCTTTTGCACTCTGCGCAATTCGCGGAGATCTTTGATGTCTTTAGTCCTCCTGGATCGTCGTTCTGCCCTGCGACGTATAGCGCGGAGGCGCTCATATTCTGCGTCAATTGTTTTTTGTGTAGACGGGACGTTAAAATAACGTGTTGCTTTTTCTGCACAGGATACAATGACCTTTTCAAAGTGAGATAGTTCAGTAACATTTTTGCATTCGTTCGTCATTACTTCTTCGAACATATGCCAGTTGGTTCGTTGTAGGAAGTTTGTTTTCCGAACATTGGTGAACCCATTAATTGTTGTGTACGTGGGCACGTGGTCACTACCACGAGTTTCAATGTCTGCAAACCATGTTGTTTGCGATGTTAGTGCTGCCGAAACAAATGTTAAGTCAAGGCAGCTGCTGCCGTCCGTTCCGTGGAAATATGTCGGTGTTCCGTCATTAATGGTAGATAAGTGGTAATCGTCAGCTAATTCCGCCAAGTGCCTTCCCCGCAGGTTTGTCTGAATGCTCCCCCATATTGGGTGATGGGCATTAAAATCACCTGTTAGAATATATGGCAGTGGCATTGTATTTAGGATAGACTCCAAATGCTGCCTGTCGAAGAGGGACTTTGGTGGTATATATGCTGCGATTAATGTGAACTTCACTTTTCCATTTGAAATCGTGGCGCAAACATATTCGTTAGTCGGGTGGGTTGAAACGACGTGTGCGGTATATGTAAGATCTCTTCGAATGAACATTGTCACACGACTTGCACTATTAGTGCATGCTAAGTCAAATTTTTCATACCGTGACAATTGAATGTCTTTAGGTAAGTTTGATTCACAGATTACAATGATGGGGAAACTGTATTTAAAAACTAGCTGCCTGAAATCAGAAAGTCGTGATCGCAAACCTCTTGCGTTCCACTGTATGATAGAGGCTTTCTTGTAATGATCATCCATTGTGCTGACGTACGCTATCTGTGATAGCGGCGATCACTAATGGGAATTATCAATCGCTCCATAGTAAGCAGAGCCTCTGCTTCTGGGAGGTTGTTGGCCCCAGGATATTCTTGTATGATAGCCTTTAACGCCACAAATAACATAGGTAGGAGTACCTGTGCAAGATCTTTTTGTTTTCGTGGATGCTGTGTCTGGCTTGACATTGGGTATGTTTCTGGTGTTCCGGCGGGAGGCGCTTGAGTATTCCGTGATCGACGAGGTGCTGGTACGGGTGTTGGCATTGTCGACCTCCCTGGGCGCTCCTCCAAGGGAAGAAAGTCGTCCTCTTGTGTATTTCTTTGATCTTTTTGATCCTTGCGAGGACGCTTCAGGATCTCACTGTAAGTTTTCTTTGTAGGCGCTCCGTTGGGATGCTCTGGTCGTGGTTGGCGCCGAACAACTTGTGGATTTGGTGACGGAGCTCGGCGCCTTGTTTGCCTTCCGTTGATGATAGAAAGTTGCTTTGCAGCAGTGGCTGCCTTTTTTCGCGGACATCCGGAATATGTGGATGAGTGGTTGCCGCTGCAGTTGGCGCATTTTGGTTCTTTTCTGGAGCTACACTCCTTGTGGCTGTGTGGTCCTGCACACACCTTGCAACGACGTTCTCCTCTGCAGTTCCTGGTGAGATGTCCGTACCTTTGGCAATTGAAGCACTGAACTGCCTGTCCAAAGTATTCTTCAACGGGATGGCTTGTGAATCCGAGATAGACGCGCTGAGGCACGGCTCGGTCCGTCCGAAAAGTGAGGACGACTGTCGTTGAAGGGTGTTGTTCCACAATTCCGTCATCCTGGCGTCGGTAGGCCACTTGACGTTGAACGGACACGACTCCAAAATCTTTTAAATACTCCAAGAGCTCGTTGTTGCTGTATTCAAGTGGCACATGTTTAACTTTTCCATAGTTCCTGGAATATGCCTCCGGAATATGAGCAGTTACCTGGATCTCTCCGAGAGAGGTGACTGCGAGAAGCTTGTTTGCTAAGTCCAGGGATGCAACATTTACGGAGAGATTGCCTTCTTTGTTGATCTTGTGCGAAACAATCTTTCCTTGTGTCACCGCCATAATCTCATTGGCAAGTACATTTGGGTTTAAACGCCAGAAGGACGTGTTTGGTGTTGTGGGCTTGAAGATTACAGGTATTCCTGTTGCCCGGTTTTTTCGATATGTCACGACAGTGTACGGTATGTCATTGTCGGTCTCATCGGTTATGTCCTTCATTGAATATAATGAGGTGTTATCCTCGCCTTGGTCCCTCTCGGCATCGGCGGTACGGATTCGCTTGGATGGTATGTTCTCGTCTGATACTGATCCACTTACTTCTTGAAGAACCGATTGAGGAGGGTGAAGCAGTGGGCGTCCATCCTCCTGGTGGCCATTTGAATTTATGTGGTTGGTGATGGCGTCCATCTTGGCAGGCAGATTGGGCGTCAAACGCTTTCTGCTACTCACAGAAGAGGTTGGCCCTCCATTTGTGGTCGGCGGGCTGTCGCCGAGCAGAATTGCTGATGGTAGATGGTTTCCGTTCGTGATGAAAATTGAATTAACTGGCCTAAAGCGTTTGGTTTTAAGGAGAAAACATACACACATAAAGAAAAGACCATTCACACCGCTGGACGTCCTGTATGTTTTCTCCTGGTTCGGCCGGCAACCATGGTCGTGAGTATGAACCAACTAGCTCAGCTCAAGCCTGTTACTTATTAATTGATCCTCCTCTTCTTCTACTGGTGTTGAGGCTGTCCTTTTCAGGTCTTCTTTTTCTTCTCTTTCTTTCTTGATCTTCCTGTACCACCATGGGCGGAAATTTGCGTTTCGCAGGAACGCAAATGCCCGTAATTGGCTGGAAGATCAGAAGAGAAGGAAGAAGACGTAGACAAGGACAGCCTCAACTCAACAGCAGAGGAGGATCAATTAATAGGTAGTTGGTAGTCCAGCGAACGGACGTCTTTTCTCCTTTCTCTCCTAACACGTTTTTCTGTAAGTTCAGCTGGTTTCCACAATCTAAGTATGTACAACCAACTAGCTCAGCTCCTTCCCATTGCAAGTTATCGTTCTGATAGACTGTTCTTTTATTAGATAGAGCCAATAGAGGAAAAGAAAGATGAAGAGAAGAAGAATGATGATAGCATCAAAATATTTACAACACTGTGAAGAAGATGAAGTCGAAATCGAAACTAGGTGAACACAACAACTATGACGTTAGCAAATGATTTCTGATCGACGGAAATAAAAGTATTGTAAGAACTTGAATTTTGACGGTGTTGGCAGTGGTGGTTTCAGAGCTCAATGATTTCAAGCTTTCACCATGCTCATTACAAAGACCATCGAACTTGTTGTTCGCAAGGTAATGACGTCACGAGTGGGAACCATAGAACGGCGCCATTCTTATTCCAGGTTCTAAAAAAATCCACGTGCTGACGGCTCACAATCTTCTCGGTCATGGGCTTGCCACAGAGCGCGCACTGACAGCAAACTTTCACCACGTGATTTTGCACCGTCACGTTGCTTCTCGACAGACAACAGCATTTCCCACCCGAGCGGCCACATGTGAACATTCTGTGTTGATTGTACCACACGTGACCAGTAGAGTAGGTTTTTTTGTTTCTTTTTTATCCGAGTTGAGTTGCAGTGTAAACTAGTATTAACAAAATCAATATTGATAAAGAAGCGTGTGATCACGTAAAAAGTGGTTGGCACTGCGCATATGCAGAAGGCAAGATTTGTTTCACCATAAGTGCCAGCGAAGTGGAAACTACACGCGCGAGCATGCAGCCTTAAAATACACTTTTACAGCACAAACGCGTCTGCTTAGCGGGGGTTCACATTCTTTCGTGGACAACGTATGCCGGAACTAAATCGAACTCACTCAGGCGGCTCCAATAGTGCAAAAACAAATTCGCGAGCCCTAGTCCTTGAATTCCAATTGTTGCACGCTACGCGCGGACCCTCACCCCGCTCGAAGAAACTGTCAATTACAGTGTTCTAGAGAGTTGTAGTGGCAAGAGCGGCGGCCACCGTGTGAAGATTTTGCGCGTAGACGACACCGTAGTGCTGCTGTTTTGAGCCCTAGGAAAGTGCCTCCGTCAGCTTCGTCGTCGGCGCTGTTCGGCGTATACACGTGGTTCGACGGGAGCTTTTCGGGACGCAGAACAATTACTAATGTGAAAAAGTGTAGGTTTTCCTTTGGACTAAAGCCTCTAGAGTCTGTGCTATCTTCTACTTTAATTATTAGCGTGTTTTTTGGTGGCGATCATTTGATTAATATCGACTCCCCACCCACCTTCTCAGTACTAACAGGTAGTTCAGTAACGCTATCACTTGGGCTGCAGGCTTAATAGCTGCGAAGAAAGCATCCGCGATAGTGATATAACAAGTAATATTAGACTAATAAATCTCAATATATGTCTCACTTTTTAATGGTGAGAGGAACAATAAACTTGTGCGTTGTTTTTTGTGATCGTGTTGCCGATGCGGGGACCAGCGTTGTGTAAGTTGCAAGGCCGAGCGCGTTTGGGAACGGCCAAGGTGCCACTGCAACTGGCGAACATATAGCAAATTGTCTTCTGTGGAAGGCAGTCTATGAAGAAAAAATACCTCGATTGGGAGTACATGAAGCTTTTAAATACAATATGAACACAAGCTTCAACAGCCCCTAATATGAAGAAACAGAAGTTATTCTAAACTCACTGCTTTATGACCCTCAAAAGTGGTAATACACTTCATTGACATACGCAGGAAGCACATGACAGATATCCAGCAACATACTACACAAAAAGACTACAAAATAGTCTAATATATTGCGGCATAGAATCCTAATCTCTTCGTCATTGACGATGTGCACATGGTCCCGAAGTGTAAGGCGCGGTTCAAAATGTCTCTCGCACACCGCTGATGTCTCGGCGAGGCGTTTATCTTCTTGATTAAGATTTTTTGTCCAACTGTAGTCTGCGCGACTCCTCTTTGGAGCACGAAACAGTGACAGCTTACGATCGCTGGTGCTCCGGCTGCCTTTGTTAACCGGGTAGCCTTACTTGCACCCGGAGCGAAGCAGTGTGTGTGTCCGTATTTTTCCTTGCATTTATGACCGAGACGGCAACGGAACGGTGAAGACTCCCCCCCTCCAAAAGAAGACCGCCTCAGCTTCGTCTTCTTCTTTGCTCATCGCACATCTGCCATCTGCCACTAATTCTCCTACGGCTTGGAACGCTAGCGCCACTCGCGGCCATCTACGTTGACCGTCTTCACGCGGCCCATTGTAGCGGGCGCCGCTCGTTGCCCCGCTACATCCTCTAGAACACTGTACTTCAATATAATCTCAGGCTCGAGCTTGCACCAGTTCTCATCGGAACTTTCAAAGGTTCGGCAAGCTAGGCCCATCCGGATGCCGGCGACAGAGGCGATGTGCATAGACAGACGCCTTCGACGAAACGTCGCAAGTTGTGTCGATGAAAGATCGCGGAAACCTTTCGGTGAAAAAAAAAACTGTCAATGAAACATCGCAGTACACAAACAATCTGTCGATGAGACGTCATTCGACGAACTGATGGTCACCGCTCGGCAGGCCCGTTCAAAGCACGGAACTCGCTCTTGTAGCTTTTGCTGCACTCAAGTGCCTATAATTTGCCCGTGAAACCTCGGAATGTCATCACCACCGGGAAGTTGTGTGGTTTGTGTATTAATTTGAGTATATCCGCCTCACCTTGTTTTTTCTAAAGGGGAAAGGGGGGGGGGGTGCAGGTAGACTGCAGTAAAGGAAACAAGCGCGGGCGACTAGTCGTAGCAGGGGCTCCTGCTACATGACAGAAATGGCCACGTCATCGCGGCAACCAGGGCAACCAAATCAAGGAGTTCAAGGGTCCGGTTTTACTCGATCAACCAATCACATATGGAAAAGACTATGAATATGACTCTTGTTGACTCGTGTTTGCTCTTCACTGTTATTAGTTGGATTGGATGCCCCGCGGTGCATCAAACGTACGATGCACGAGTTCCCTAGTGATTCTGCGCTGTTGGTTCATCGCGGAGAACGAAACCGACGGATCAGCGTGCCTTCAAAACTGTTTAGCATCCCAAAATTGTCGTCTTTGTGAACTTGCGGTTATACTTCATTTTTAAAGTTTTGTGCAGAGGATGCGAAGCATGGTAGAGAATATAAATTAAAATGGTTTCAATCGTGGTTTTAAGCAGAATTTAATTCGGTGTTTTAAGTACTCCGTTTTACTGTGATCATTTAAATCATACATTTTCTAAAAATTAAATCTCAAAAATATATATTTATTTATCGTTTGCTTGTGACTAAATTATTTTCGTGTGCATTTATTTTGTATTTAATTAAAATATTAATCAAACAAGGAAAATATATATCAGGCTGAACACGAGCAAAATACAGTATTCCTCTCAGCAAATCGGAAATTAGCTTTCTCTCTACCTTCCACTTCATTCGCTCAGTTCTCTGGCATTTTATGCAAGCAAATTTAAATGCGAAGGAAGGAAACAAACATAAGGAGTATGCGTCCAACAAACGCACACATCCCGGCAGAGAGAAGAGAGAGAGAGAGAAAGAAAGAGGGACAGATATACAGTCACAGAGAGACAGACTAAGTTATAAATCTAAGGTAGATCTTGCATTGGCCAGTATAATTTTTGTCTTGCACGAGTTTTCTGCTTCTGTTTTGAGACCATGCGCTTCTTAAAACCAAGCAAAGAAGTCTATGTTTTTCGGCAACTAGCCGACTGTACACGAGTTCAAAAGCAGAAATGCATCATTTTAAGGTAAAGTGATTGAAATCATATATGGCTAATTTAGATCAGAAAAATCCCACTTAAATAAAATAAATTTGCGTTATGTTCTTTTATTTTATTCCTGATGTTTTCCATCTCCCTGTGAAGTACGGGCGTGAGGGAGTGCCCGACTTTATAAAGTGCTTCACTAGAGTCAGGAGTCATGCACTGAGCCGAACCACGTAACGTTCTCGTACCCTTGTTAACACTGCCCACAATCTGTGATATGAAGTTCATAAAATAATTTAGGGCATATCCCCAAAGTGTAACAGATTACCGCATGAATAAATCTACCTATACCTGAAATCGAGCACGCTTCTTGCCTTCTAGGTGACTTGTTGTCGCTGAAAATATCCTCCAAGTCCAGGAATTGACCCCGGACCTCTCGAAGACTGGCGAAGCGCTCTACCAACTGAGCTAACCAGGAGCTAGCCGTCAGTACATCAAACGAATGTATACCTGTTTCTACCACTCTTGGTCATAACTGCAACAAGGGTGAGATCAAACGTTTAATTTTAACGTCTGGGGATTAGACGTTTAATTATTAACGTCTGCGGATCAGTAGAACTAACTGAGGATCAGTAGGCCAGCTCTTTGCCTCGTCGTCTTCGAGGCGGCTATAAAACTAAATAAAGTCGCATAACTGCGATCTAGAGCATAGATGATGAATTTGTTCTGTGACAACATAGAAAAAAAGATATTCGAACAGTTGGTGCTTTCTTTCCATATCAAGGTGAACAATTAGCGTCGCTACGAGCGTCAAGGTATTTGACGATTAGGAACATAAAAAAGATAATTGTTACACCTGCCCTAGTTTCCGTGTTTTTTTTTTTCATTCGTATTAACGTGTTACTTTTTTAATATACAATATTTTTTTTCCAAAGTTTAACAATTACGCTCTGTTTTATTAGACGTAAGAACACCCTCAAAAATATGAAGACAAAAGAAAAGCGAACACACACACTGAAGACGCAATGTCATCGGCGTATTCACAACATTTGGTTTGCCGATGATCACACAAACACAAAAAAAAGAACGAAATGCATGACCGTGCATTCTGGACGCTGCTAAATTGGCTTTATCGGCCCCTAGTGTTGACTGCGCGTTAATCTAAAGGTAAATCGAATTAAAAACTCAGATCTTAGGTCAAACCAGCAAAGGACATTTGGCACGACCAGCAATTTTGAACACGTGTCGTCATCTGTATTTGATATCAGAAAACTCCAACTTGCCATAACTGAGTGGGAAATGTTTGAGATTGAATAATGAACTTTAACGTATAATCAATCAATATGCAGTTTCTAGAAAATGTAATATCAAAGGGTGCATCTTACTTTAATGTCTCATTATTTTCGTTAGCTGACCTGATTCCGTTTTTATATCACGAAGAAAAAACACAATTTTAAACTTCATTTTTGTAATGTACATTATATCTACAGTTGATTGCTTGCCTTTATTAATTTATTATATCCAACAGACCATTCACGTAAATTATCGTGAACCTTGGAACCTTATAAATCAAGAAAAACATTGTTAAATATCAGAAACTATGGTTTAATAAAAGCTAAATATTAAACTCATAAATAAGAATAAACGTAATATCGCGTCATTAAAGTGTAGTCAAAAAGCAGTTTCAAAATTTGGTATTAACTTTATGACTGTAGAATACATAGCGAGAAAGTTATAAACCGTCAAAAAAGAAGCAAAACGGCCTGCACCGAGGGGTTGTACCTTAACTCTAAGAATTATCAGACCAACCTTCGTCTTTAAAAACTCAGGTATAGAGGACGAAGAAGAAGAAACCAAAAGTAAACAGCGGTTAGTCTGCGCTTTCACATGTAGGTCATGTTCTTTTCTGCCTACCATACCGTCTTTTGTAATTTCACAGTTTACGAGTATGTTCAGGGTAACTTCGCAACGCAACATACCCTATAATGGTTTAAACCGTGTAACTACCAGTTGTCGCGGGTTCCCCTGCATACATCTGGTAAGTTTCCTTGCAGAAATCATCATGCTGCAGGAAAGCCACATTCACGGAAGCCAGTATTTTCTCCTGCGTTTCGAAAATCGAAAGTATATTCGTAATAATGCTGAAACCTATCAGTTGGGGTATTTTTTATGAACAATGTTGGAACTACGAACCCACGAAAAAAAATTAGAGAAAACGCGAACCCGGTGAAAAAATCAACAAGCTTTATCGCTGTGCATGCGTGCACATGCGTGCGTGCCGTGCGCGCCTTATTTACCGCTCAACTGTACCCAAGCGCACTTTTTTACATTGTATTTACCTTTAAAAGACGCACTTCGGTGCCCTGACCGTTGCAAGCGACGCCCGTATTGCCTGCAGGCACCGAAATTGCGGCTTCTATGAGCCTCTGTCAAGTGAACAAAAGTCACGTGACGAGAACGGGTGAATGACTGTCATGGCGGCGTCGAACGAAGGCGGAAAAAAGTGTCGGTACTCTGATTGTAGCTCTCTGTTAACTCCTGTACCGCAAGCAACCAAAAAAGAAAGTGTAAGGTTTTCTCACGGCTTCCCGTCCCCGGACTGGCTCGAACGACTGGTAGCGTCCGTCGTGGTTTCCTTAGAGTGGGACATAAGTACTGGAATTGAGGTTGATGTCCATACTTTAAAAAAAAGCATATGCGCTCGTGAGCATATACACTAAATGTTGGCGCCAATCCTCGAAAACCTCGCCAAATGAGTGACAAATATTGACTCCTGTACGTAGCAACAAAACTTTTCTTTATCAAAGACGTACTGTAGTGGTTCGTTTTACCTCTAAACTTTAAAAACGTAGCTCTGTTTTTGTTGCCGTTGTTTTGTGTGAGAAAAATAAGAACGATATTGTTGAGATTATGAACGCTCAATCAATGGCGCGCTCGGACGAATGGGGCAAAGAAAAGTTTGGCGTCTCTACAAAACGTAGCGGCACAGGTCAATGGAACTCGCGTGGGTAAACTAAAGCAAATAAGAAACGACACGGGCGAGCAAGGCGTACACGGTTTGATTGCACAGCCACGAACTCCTTATTATCATAGTTCCGACGTTAACCTCATTGCGCATTACGCGGTTAAGTTACACGAAGATGACTTTCAATCTGATCGACCGCCGTCTTCGGGGTAGCTTGTTTAGATGCTAAAAATTGAGAGTATCTCAAAACTCCCCATTCGCATTTAGCCCTTTCTCATTTGGTCCTTCTCATTTAAACCTTCTCAAAACATCCAAACGGTTTTTTTTTTGCATTTAGTTTTGTTTGTAGTACGAGTGAATGGCACGTGGTGCGTTTTTAACCCTGGATTGACTCCGACGGCTCATAACAACCGGTGCTGTCCATTTTTAGAAACAAATAGCGTATAAGGGGAAGGGAGAAGAGAGAGAGAAATTACCACAAGTGCGCCTTTCTGAGTCAAAGAAAACGTCGACCATAAGATGCCGCGCTTTGACACCAAGGCGCAGTTCAGTGTTTTATGGCCCAGCGCTTGCGACCACTTCAGGACAAGCCAACGAGCGGGTTTTTACCTTCGCTACATTTTTCAAAAACAGTACGTTCGCATTCCAGGGACCATTGAACCATTAAACCATTAACCGAACCGCCGGACCAAAGCAAGCCTGACGGTGTATGTTAGCACTTACGTGTAGGAGAGTGAGGGAGGGTGGCGAATTTGGGGGGGGGGGGGGCGTATTGACTATTCTTAAAGAACCTCGAAGTGCCACCGTTTTATTTTTAGTTTTCGTTGAAGGATGACACGCGAAGGATGTAACGATAGCGGACCAAATGCGGTGGGTCCAACCTAAAAGGGCGTTTTGAGAAAGGTATTTTTGAGAACGTAAAAATGAGTATGTTTAAACGAGAATAGGCCCGAATTATAACCACCCCTAAAAATCCTTAATCGTCACTCATTGCTCTTGTCGTAAAAGATTTGACAAATTGCGATAAAACATGTGCTTTATTGAAAATTTGAACAGCCAACATACACATTTTTTTAACAAAACGGTACCTGCAGCCTTTGCGACATGATTTTGCCATACATTCTTGTTCTTGAGCGAATTGTTTCTGAAAAAAGTGGCGAACTTTCTCAACAGCTCAAGAAACCGCGCGAAAAAACATCGAAGACGGGTGACAAGAACACACAGGATGGGTGCTCCTCCTCCTGGACATTCCTGCTTTTCCGTCTTCGTTAATTTCTGCACCGTTTCATATATTGCTTAATTGTGGACCAACTCAACACATCGCCTCGCTAGTTTTTCTGCGGGACAGTTCCTAATTCTACGAAATATCTGACTTTTCATTTTTATTTAGTGAGTATGTGCGTCTGTGACAGCTATTGGTCATAGTCTCTCAAGAGTTCGCAAACTCAGACTCTTGTCTAGCGTGTAAGTTATTCCCATTCACTAAGGTGTCGGGAATACGAAAAAAAAAAGACCAGAAATGGTATTCTTCCAGCAAACGGCAAGCCAACTTTTTTCCGATGAGTGTTGACAAGTATTAAGGTAATGTTAGCGATCCTTGAGCGAGAGCCCATTTGAAAAAATATCTATTTAATAAAACAAACACAAGAAGGACACTTCTTTCCTTTTTTTTCGTTTGGAAAGGTTAGGTAAAAAAAAACTCAGTTTACTCGCTGTTACGCTGGCAGTGAGGCGATCATTAAAAAGCATAGGGGGCGTGATAAATGGTTCTGAACGGCGGCCTCGATCTCCAAAAAGGAGGGTTTTGAGACCGGGGCCAGATAGATGCCGCATATTTCAGCTTAACGCAAATAAAGGTTCTGTAAAGAAGCCGCCTTCAACAATAACGGCGGAAAGAAACAAAAAATATTCAAAGATAAACAATCATGTGATTAGCCTCGTTACACTCAACGCTACGATTCGGTGGACCCAGTCAAGGAGCGCTAAAATTGCATCGTCATTGCGCTAACAGAGACTAAACCAATCACGCACACAGTAATGCGCCGTCATCTTGACCTTGTTTCTGTATTTGATTGGTGCAGCAGGTGAAAGCTAACCCGCAAAGAAAACCGGCGCCTTGACGTATTCGTATCGATGCCCGATACTTATACGAGGACACATGCTCGAGGAAGGTATCATCAGGGGAGTAAACGGGACGTGAACTATTAGGACGGGACACGTGCACGTATTTATAATCTCTCTTGTTTAGTCTCGTGAAACGCAGATCGCACCATTCAGAAAAACAAAATGTTAATATCCGACTGTTCACGTTTCTTTTTTTCTTTAATTTTGTAATATATAACGCAGTCACTGACGATACGACTGGCGGATAAACGCGCAATATTTACGTAAGTCAATAATAGAGATTATAGGCTTTGATAACGGATGAAAAGGCCTCGACTGTTAACGATTTTACGCTGCATATTTCTTTGTAATAGATTTTTTTTCCGTGTTTTGTTTTATTTGTTTTTAACCCTCCAATCTGCAATTACTCCCAGCCTTTGGGAGTACTTCAAGAAATATATAAATTAGTAAATGAATAAGGTAAAATGGCCTCAGAGTTGAGCCAAGGGGAACACCTAAAACAACTGGAGTTAGGCTATTCTGCCGTCAACCGTCAAAACAGTTGCCAAGTGTATTACACATCCATCACCAAAATGGGCATTTCATTTGTTGCTGACGGTGTCTCCATCGTTTTTCTGCACAGATGCCCAACAAATAGGTGACACATCAGCTTAACACTGACAATGTTTGGAGCCTGAGTGTGCTCGACAGTTCAATGATTCTCGCAGAACAACCTTCGAACGTGGCAGCGTAAAAAAAATGGTGTCAAGGATTGGGGAGCACAGAATGTAAAGAGCGCAAATTACCACCTCGCAGAAAGTCACGTGACTCGAGGTAACATGACGTGATCACGCCACATCAATTTCCCCATTAAATGTATTGGGTAAATTGACGCCACGTGACAGTAATTTTTCCGCTAAATTTAGCAGAGAAATTGACGTGACGGCTCTTTGTGATGGTTTTTCGTGGCGCTTCTTCCTGTCGATTTTTCATGACAGTTTTTTGTAACGGTTTTCTTGTGAAATTCCGCTGATAGAAGGTATTAGAAATGCCTGCGAGTCTACTTACCCGCAAAACACTCAAAGAGCCAAACTCTGAGATCTATGAAATCAGCTCAGCGAATGATGAGGTGGAACATCTGTTTATACCTCAAAATTAAGTCTGCGCTGTTGCATTACGCAATGCAAGCATGACGTTTCGCATTTCGTAATGCCACAGCGCAGACTTCATTTTTAGGTCTAAACGGATGTACCGCCTCATCATTCGCTGAGCTGATTTTATAGATCGCAGAGATGGACTCTGAGTTTTGTGCGGGTAAGTAGACGCGCAGATATTTCTTAGAGTGTATGGGTTAAAAATGTCGACGTAAGCAGGATCACCTGGTGGCAACTGTGTGATCTATCTTTGAACAGGCGACGTATTCTCAACTGGCGTTCTCACGTAAAGTTGGAATATTTGATCCCACACCAAAGCCGAGCTCCGTATCCCTTTTTCTTGCTTGCACGTAACAAACGTGAATAAATGGTATGAAGCACGTAACACGAAAAGTTATGAAAGTTTTTATTTTTTATTTGTTGGCTCCCTCTTCTGTGGGAGCACTTCTTTGGAGTGCGGCAGTCTCTCTTTGCATCTGTTTAGTCATTTTTTTTTTGGAAATACTTAATACGTTATAAAATGCTATAACATTTCTATCGGCATCCCCCTGGCACCACCCACAAAGTTTATCGGAAAAACTGAATCGGTGTGCAGCTCACGGGACGTCAATTACCTCGCTATATTTAGCGGAAAATGGTATTTGGTCGATAAGTCATTGAGACAATACTTTCCTCGTTAAATTTATTGGGAAAACTGAATTGGTATGTAAGGTAAGACACGTGATATGAAGTTCCCCACTATATTAAACAGGAAAACGCTGGGACGGACGGACGGACTGACCAATCTCTGTGCAGGGATTGGCAAAATGATTTAAAAAATGTATTTGAAAACAAATACGATATACTTCAACAAAATGTTTTTTATTTATTTACAAGTTTGATTGCACTTTTAAGAAAAGTATTTAAATACGAGATACAAATACAACGAGCGAATTTGATCATCTTTAAATACTTCTTCCAAGTACATTTTGTTCTCCAGGACTGGCATTATAAACTTATCTTCAACCGAGATAAAAACAGGGGCGGATTTATTGGTTAGGTTTGGAGGAGGGCGGCAGGCGTTCGGCTGGCGGGGGTAGCGAGGGGGGGGGGGTTGTTAAGATAGGACGTTGCGGCCAGAACGTTGCCCGGATCTATTTGGCTGACCCAATATTTACTACGTCACCAAAGAATTAAATTAAAACAGTAGATCTTTTTTCATTCAATTGAGCTAATGGGAGCGGTCACCCCCATTACCCAAATTCGCCCTGAGGGTAAAAAATACCATCACTAAATAAAGAGTGGAGTTTATGTATACTAAGAATCAAGTACTTATACTTCGTTTCAGCTTAAGTCCAGGCGCAGCCGATGCTACAAGTACGAGCGTGTAGCTCTGAAGAGTGCTTGCACCGCATGAGCGCCTGTGCTTGGCAGCGTCGCTGGAAGCCCGGAGCTCGCGCTTGTAACATCAGCTGCATCTGGACTTCGGCTGAAATGAAGTATAGAAAGAATGTTACAGTTCTAAAGATTATATTTCTTTGTCATAACTTTATAGGCTCATGCAGCATAAGAAACAACAATGTATTCAATGTAAGAGTAATTTAAAAGGCTGAGCTGATGTATCAAAGCCTTTCAAACAACATGCCGTTAATTCAACTTGTTGAAAAAAATTAAATTATCAAACTTAAAGGCTATAATTGAACTCAACCAGTTAATTCCTTGTTCTACTCTTCCTTCATTCTTCAATGTTTGTTCTGTGCGAACCGCAACAAGTTTCATGCCCTTTGCATGTGACAGAGATAGCAAAACTACTTTTCAAAAGTAATTAAATTACAATACGCATTACTTTCCGCGGAAATACGAAAATGTAATTAAATTACTTTACAAATTACCGCAGAATATAAGTAATTACATTTCACAATTACTTTAAAAAAGTAAAGATATTACTTTGAATTTACTTTTCCAACCCCTTCAGGCAGTAATTCGTGCCCGTGACGACAGGAGTGTTAAACATAATGTAGAGCTTCTTAAAGGGCAACTCCGGCCAAAACTCAAGATGAAATCAATTACTGGCATCGCTGTAGTGACACAAAATACGACTCCCGCCAGAATATTACGTCCGTGGGACGACGCATTCTCAACTAATGGCGATAATAAAAATGCGACGCGCCGCGAGCTGCTGCTCCTTAGCGGGCGGCCAGCGGATTGCCGATCGCTAAAGCAACATTGGGCCGTGACGTCAGTATCGTTCTCTTTTTTTCCTCCGGTCCGGGCGTTGCGCGGAGTGTGCTTCTTTGTGCCGCTACCACAGCTACTTCGGCTTGTGATTGGCGTGTTTAGCCGTTGCTTTTATCTGTAGCCCGTGTAGCTTCGGTATAGCCTTTTGTCTATTTGCTTGTGAGGTCTCCAAGACTCGTTTTAGCGAGCAACTCGGTGCGCCCAGTGGCGTCACGGAAAGGGGGGGGGGGGCGGACCGCCTCGGGTGCAGCGCTCCCGGGGGCGTCACGGCCGGCCACGAGAGAGGGAGGGGGGGGGGGGGGGGTCGCGGCGGGTGGCGAGCGAAGGGGGGGGGTGGAGGTGGGCTACGATCCGGGGGGGGGGGGGGGGGGGTCGCCGAGGGCCACCACCCCGGGTGCCACTGGCCCTAGTGACGCCACTGGGTGAGCCCAAGACTGCCCAGTTGCTCCTCGAAAGATGCCGAGTGCAACTTGTAGTGCTGTGGGCTGCTCAAACAACCCGCTGCGCAACACGGAGGTGCTTTTCGCAAGTTTCCAGACGGACCCAAAATTGGAGAAGGTGTGGGTGAACTCTGTTCGACGAGTGGACTTTGGACTTCGGCTTTTACGCGTCCGAAGAAAAAGAGGGCGAAAAGCTGACGAGTACAGCCCAGCACACGTGTTCGGGCGCCGCGGCCCGCGCCGTAGACCTCAAAGCTTCGTGTCTGGGACTGACCCGCAGCGTGAAAGCGAGAGGGCCCCCAGTACTGTACGTCACTGGCAGCGCGGCGTAGAGCAACGCCGCTCCATCCACGGAGCCCCGATGACAATTTAGGCCTAGCGACGGGTACCGAGTACGGCACCTAACGAGTTCGCTCGTTTTCCAGTCGCCAGCTTTTGGGTATACAAGCGAAGAGTACGGCACAGCGCACGCACTGCGGCGGCCGCCGAGTACGGCACCGTACGAGTTCACGGGTTTTCCAGTCGCTAGCTTTTGGGTATACGCACTAAATCTTGCTACATATGCTGGATAACTACCACGTATACAGAATTAAAACAAAATCAGCTTACCTTCTATCTTTAGACGGCTAGCGCAACAGAGGTAGGTGCCACTCGGCCTGCGTACTCGTTGAACGAGAACGATTCTGACGTCACGCTCACATCGCGGCTGATTTCCAGTGTTGCCGGGGCCTCGAGCGGCTAGTTTCAGTTTTGTTGGCCGCGCCCCAGACAAAACTTCGAGGCGTCGATATCTTTAAAACTACGCACAATAACTTGAAAAAAAATTACACCGTGCAATTCAGGGACGCTGACAGCACTAAAGGCAGTCATAATCCCAAAATCGAAAGTATCGACCGGAGTTGCTTTCTAAGATATGGCTAAAAGAGACAGCTCACCAATTTCCCTATTGCTTCAACAGTAAACTTCATCGGTTAATGGCTGATGTTAATATTCTCTCCTGATATTGAAAAAATCGTGCTCTTCAGTTGGTCGAGTAATGGCAGCTCGTTTTTACATGAAGTATTAACAACTCGTTCGAGATGTGCTAAATTCTCCCTCAGGCAACCTATGGCGAGCGGGATCCATTCTTCTCCAATCCATTTTGCACAAGGTTGAGGAAATGCCTAAAACTTATTTCTTCTGACTCGGATACAGTCCCATCGTTTTCTGTCAAGAGCACTGGTCGACGCATTCCCGGACATTCTTCTCGGGGAGAATTGTTCCATAACACCAGAAGAGCGCGAATTATCGCGCGTTGTCACGAAAGGGGTCGATCGTTTTCTGGGGAGAAACGCCACCAGAGAAGCAAAGGGGTGGCAGGCGCCTCCTGAAATGTGTCCTTCCCCAACGAGCCAGCGGCTATATCTGCGCGTTTGCTTTTCCCTGACTTAACTTCAAAGAGTGAGCCTGCTTTGCTCCCTTTTTGCCGTTTCCGACTCTATTTCGTTCACGCCTGAGCTGATTATGGGGTGGTAGCTACGCGCACGCCGAGGCAGTCAACCGCCTTCTTTTCATCACCTGACTTCGCTCTCTGCACCTGGGTTTTGATGGGGGCGGGATCAAGTGGCGAAAAGTCGACGCACGACGGCTTCAACGAGCGTGCAGCTTCCACCGCACTATCACCTCAGGGGCGGACGAAGCATAGAAAAAGCATCTTTACCCACGAAGGAGAAGGGGACTCACGAGAAGTTCTGGATCTTTTGCAAGAAATTAAAGATGAACTCGTGACTCCTTGTCACAGGTTTCCAAATCCGTTGATCTTCCTAGTAACATGCCTTCCACAATGCAGCCTAGAACGGGCCCCGATGACTTGGCTCCGTGAATCCGTCTTGACTAGAGGTTCGTGATCCGTGGCCTTCCAGATGTCTTCACCCGAAAGCTTTTTCTCTCATCCGCTTCCCCTTTCCACCCGCCTTTGAGTGTTTTTCTCGCACTCGACTCCCGCGTCACAGATTTTGTTCTCAGATAGGCCTCGGAAAAAGTATTTACGAAAGTAATTAGTAATTTACTCGAAATTACTGCTTGAAAGTAATTTATTATACTACTAAATTAGCAGCATACAAAGGTAATTAATTACATTGGTAATTACAGCTAAAGTAAATTAATTACAGTAATGTCGTTACTTCCATCACTGGCATGTGACTCCTTCGCGAGGAGTGCCCACAATCATATTTGATTGCGAAGAGCAGTGCCCAAAATTATATTTTGGGCTGTATTTGAATTGCGTGTATCTGAAATACTAAATTTTAATTTGAATCTTTGCTACTCAATACAGCCGACAAATATATTCCCCAGTATGTAGAGTATATACGAAATACGAAAATACTCAAAGTATATTAAATACGTATTTAAAATACTTGTATTTGAAATACGGCCCATCCCTGTTTCTGGGATTAAGGGTATCTATGCTTCAATCATAAACATAGCTATTTTAAAGGGGAGACGTCAATATAATGTGACAACTATTGTGACGTGGCACGTCATAAATATTCGGAAGTATCTTCACGTCTTCAGGCAGTGTTATATCCCGGACATAAAAATATGGTTTGGAATTATTTTGACGGCGAATGTCTTCAACCGCGCTCAAATTCGTCGCAAGTGCGCATGCGCCTCGTTTTCGCGCGGCGAGGAGGAAAGGCGGAGTCGTTTGCAGACGATAAACGCTTTTGTCACCTCCTCGCAACTCGGCTTGCGAATCCAGCCCATAAACCACGTGACCCTGATAGAGCAGTTGGAAACACTCTGTAATACAAACACTTTAAGTTTCATTTTGTTTCTTCTTTTTTTTGCTGGTGACACCTTTTTTTTTTTTAGTTAAAATAAACATTTTCTAGCTTATTTGCTGGTACAGTGTAGATGGCGGTTGCATCGAAACGAGCTGTGTTTTCCGTGTACATGCATATTTGGAGAAAGTTTACTTCGAACATGGCTAATATTCGCTATAAACGATCGTCATATTTGCTGTTCGACTCAACTCGCTGATCGATGTTTTTCATGGACGCGACCTTTTCTCCGAAAGAAAATACGGTTCATCTGCTGTGAACGGAGCAGAAATACTCTCGACTCCAGCGACCTATAGGGGCGCTACCACCAAACAAACATGGCGGCTGGGAACAGGTCGGGTCTGCTTGGCCGTGCCGCCTGAACGGGTGGCGGATTCAATTTAACAGATTTTCTTTTGTTTAATGCCCTATTTTATAGGTATTTGAACTGCGACGGTTAGGTGTAACCGGTGCACATAAACTTCAGAGCATAGTTTTGTTTTCCCGGTGCTTCTTGTTCTTTTCATGTCAAACTTTTGTTTCGTAGATTTCGCTCAAAACCGATATTATAGGCTCCGGAGAGACGTTAATAGACTCTAATCAGTTTGAATCAGCTAAGAAAAGCTGCGATGACTACAGAATTGCACCACCGAGAGTAATTTTCAGCTAACTCGCATGCCTCGACCATGCGACCTATCTGTCCGCAAAATCAAGATTTTGTGTGTATCCGCGTTTGCTCCAGTCGTCTGCTTGGTCATCAAAATAGGCTGTAGGAAAATTACAAAAATTAAGCAAGCGCTTCCTGAGCCAAGGAGCCTGTTAACCCGCTGGCACCCCACTCAGCAGGTGATACTCGCATTTCAATTCAGGCTTTAGTAGCAATCGAGAAGTCATTTTGACGAATATGCGGGTAATGTATTATATTACGTACTATGTCCCACTAAAGCGATATCAGTATATTCTTCGGGTTGAAATATGAGCTTAGTTGACTAGCTATTAGGTGAAAAGCTGAATAGAAGTATATCTGACAGACACAGAGATACTACTTAAATTCAGCCAAATGGTTCTAGCCGGCAGCACGGAGACAATTGCGGACAAACTGAAGAGGGTTTTCACCGGAGATTCACGAAGAACCCCTCTGCATTGAACTTCACTTCGAATTCTGAACGGAGAAAATGAGTATTTTTTGTGGCCGGACAACCTGAGCAATGTAGACGTATATTGGTGCTGACTTCGACGGGGTATAATATAAATTTAGAGGCGCGATAGATCATAATGTTGTGACAGCTTCTAACTTTACGAGACGCATCCCCACCTTTTGAAAGTAGACAATTTCCCTCATTAATCGTATGCAGCGAACAGGTTTTCCGGAATCAAGTAATTGCGAAATCAGCCCAACTCCTTCGGTGTGATCGAGGGTCTTTTTCGGCGAAAAGCAGCCGAGATGAATAGCCAACGCACCGACCGGCGTGGGTGGCTCAATCTTGAAGCTAATCGAACACAACCAAACTCAAGAAAAGCAGCTATCGAACCTTCCCATTCACTTGAGCGCAACATTGGTGTTCCCTCCAGTAAAACACCTCAACTGTCGTCTTCAGTCCACTGTTCTACATTCTTATAAAGAAACCACTTATCAGTTATCAAGCTATCGTCACTGTGAATATGGTTCAAGACAGACAAGAGATCAAAACGTTTTTCCGTGATTCCTCTCCATCCAAGAAATCGAAAGCACGCGACCGTGTGTTGTGAAGTAAACGGACTTTCAAACACGTGATGGAATGAAACAATCTACAGAGGTTTCACCACACTAATGAACACTCAGGCAAACTTAAGAAATATTTGGACCTTCGTCAAATTACATTGTTCGCCACCGCGCCGATAAAACGTGTCCGCGAAAGCCGCCAGAAACGCGGAGAGGCGCAAAGCGACCTGTTCCTGCTGGTTCACGGTTTTCCCGCTTGATGCCGTCTGTTTTGCTGGAGTCGCGAATAATACAAATGGGAAGTTGCGCACTTGCTGGTAATGTAAACGTCAGCCCTTACTTTGTAAATAGGCTACAATTAAAGTCGCTGAAGCTGAAAACAGGTTGTTACACAAAGGTTACAAGCTGGTGGATGAACGCTCGTAGTTTTAGTTCTAGTGATTTTACCGCGGAAATTCGAAAATTAAAGTTTACGATGTTGTTGTTGTTGTTTGGTTTTTTATAGGACGTTTATTTCTGTTAAAATTAGATAACCGCGTTGAGGTTTACCATGGCAATTATTTTGATCAATAAACGGCAATAGAAGGAAGTAAGGGCTATTAGTGTGCTGCCGTATTTTAGCTCTGTCAAGAAAGCTGCTCAGAACATACACACATACACACACACGTAAAAGTCGTTTGGTGGTTTCTCAGGAAAGAGCCCATAAAAATGTTCTTATCGAAGTTGAAGGCACACTATCAAACTTCATAAGGGTACGACTGTCAGCTAAAGTGATTAAGATCAGTTATAATTTATAAATGAGAGATGTTCTCAAGTTTTGTCGAACCTAAAATAAGGATCGACGTCGAACATTGAGGTTCCACGGGAGTCAAACCTCGAGGTGGGACGAGTTCCACAAAGCATTCAGGCACGTAGCCAGGATTTTGTTTCGGGGGGGGGGGGGGGGGGGCCGCCCATGACAAAATGCTGTATGAGGGTGAGGGGGGAGAGGAGGTCCCAGCAAAATGGAATATTTCGGGGGGGGGGGGGGGGCAGGCTACGTGCCTGAAAGCATTCAAACCTTTAAAAAGTTCGAGAAACTTGAATGCTTGCTTGGACATTGTTGTCAGACGTGACAGACACGAAAAATTATCTCGTTTTCAAACAACTATTTTCAAGTGTTTTTTTTTCTTAATATATACAACTGATTGGGCAATCCACTAGAACTAAACTTCAATTTATTCAATAAACGTCAATTTATTTATCTGTCTTTAATGTAGTAAACAAAATACATGATCAGTGCTACTCCCGAACGTGACTTAGGACAATCGCATTTTATTTATTTTTATTGTTTGCACAAGCAGACCGTTTGAGAGCCGGCGGCGTTGCAGTGCTGTGGTTCACCCTCCGTCCCAGGGCGCCATTTTCCATTTCACGTATGGTACATAATAGGCAGACTTCAGTCGAAGTTTCGTCCACAAAACCTCCTGGTTGCGAAACACGCGTTTTACAGTCTCTTCTGAGTGCTCTCACTCACTCACTCGAACGTTCGTAGAACTTTGATCTAAAAGTATAAAAACATCGAATCTTTTCGACCTTGAAAGCTCAACAGGTTCGCGACGGTGAACCAGCGGCATCTATCGGCGTCAGAGACAACCAAAGCTTTTGCTCCCTCTCGCATCGACCGTCGGGGGAGCAACCGTCGAACAGCTGCTGAAGCGTTTTAACCGCCGTTGCCAAGGGGGCCGCCGCGGCCGTATTGTCTGGCATGTGGGTCACTAGCGCCCTCTATTCTACAAACTAGCAAACTTAGGGGGAAATTATGGAGAACGCTAGGGCAGCTTGGGGTGGGAAGTTCAAACGTAATATTCATCTATGGCACCTGTGCAGTGACCAATATTAGGATGGACAGCGCCAGTTTCTTTTTCTTGTAATTGGGGGTGTATTTTTGACGATGCATGAAATGCTTTTTAACGGAACCCCCAATCCCAAAATTTTGTCCGTCCGTCTGTCCGAAGATTTCTCGTTAAATTTAGCGGGGAAATTGAGGTCACCTTACCCATGCACCAATTCAGTTTGCCCACTAAATTTTGCGGGAAACTTGATGTCACGCGCAGGGTGTCGAACCGGAACCGAACCGAACCGAAAACCGGAACAGAACCGTTATTTTTAGCCGAACCGGAACTGGACCGAACCGAAATCTTCGCCGCCATCTTGGAACTGAACCGGAACCGAACCGAAAAAAATATAACGGTAACCGGTTCAAAACGGTTCAAGGCAATTTTTTATTTTTTTTGGTATCACAAAATGAACATATGGGAATAAAAAATTGGCTGCTGCATTTCTATCTATTGTTCAAATCGTCATATACAGAATTGCAATGTAAGGTACATTGTAGGTTTTCGTGGCGGTTTTGTATTGGCACTATGATTAACCATTGTCACGTTGTCACGTGACGTCATGATGTCAATACATGTTGTCAAGTAATGTCACGTGACCTCGTGACGTCACGTGACTCACCGCGTCAACTCGATTTAATTTAAGGAAGTCACTAGATGTATTAACCTTGTTGACAGGGTGACGTAACATGACATCACGATTTTGTACCGAGAGTGACGTGACACCGTGACGTAAGCGATTTTCAAAACGTTTAGTCGAGTGCTCGGGTTCATGACAATCAGCATCGCCAAACATTCAGATAACGGTTCATGTCAATTAAATATGATAATAGCCCAATTCTAACAATATCTGAAGCTCAGCCCAAGCTTTTGCTTTCCAAGCCCTTGCCGCCTAGGGCATAACTATGATAAACACTGACGGTATATAATTAGCGTCAGATCAGGTGGGCGCTTGTTCAAATGGCGAGTTGAGGAGGGGATCGACAGCTGTCTCTTTCCTTTATATTTTCTGCATCTGCTATTACGTGTAGGGGGAAACTAATGGATGTTTTCGCAAGCTATCAACGTCAGGGGTTACTTGTTAACAGTATTTATTGAAAGTACAAAAAAATGTTTCAAGACCAATTTTACATCATTGAGGCACCCAAACATTTTTTCGTTATTGCTGAACTGCATCCCAAAGATGTCCCCGAGAATAGAAGTATTGAAATGAATAAATGCAACTTAATAATATGACTTTCCATAAAGCTACATGTGTGTACGGAAGGAATACCAAAAAAAAAAGATTTTAGTGACCTCAGAGGGACAGCCGAACGTTGGCAGTCGCTGTAAGTCCCACACGAGCGTCGTTCTCAAGTTATTGCCCAAGTTTCGACCCCCTCTGTATTTTGCTTAAAGGAGCTATAAAAATATTTCCATACATCACTAAACATTACTCAGGATCACTCCCTAACGTTAATAACTGATTGAACTTGGCTTTGCTCTTTTTCTAGGCAAAGGCAGTCGCCAAAAAATTAGAAAAATATGAGCATCGTTCATCCCCTCAACTCGGAGCCAGAAGCAGCCATCGTGGCCTGGTGCCTATCTTATGCCGCCAATTAACGTTAAAAGAATTCGGCTATTCTCATCACCACAGTGGTTGGATACGAGCCACTACCCAAGTGTCCGCCGAGGCATTGCTTGTCACGAGCCGATGTACAGTGCTCACGCAGTTCTCCTGTCCAATCCATGAGCCGCGCTCGACTGTCGTCAGGCGGGTGGTTTTGATCCCACAATTACGACATCAATCTTTGCGAAGGCAAGACTGAAAAGTAGTCTCAATTTATCCTCACACTTTCACCGCGACAAAGAAGCGTCTGAATCAGTGGCGGCCTGTGCGAGTATACTTGGGCCATGCAGACTAGGACCAGTACGCCTCGGAAAAGTCATGAACATTCCAACCCCATATTGTTTTATGACCCTTTTAAACTTCACGGAGTGCAAAATAAAAGCAATGAAGGGTTGCTGTTAACAAGTGAAAAACAAAATTGTTGAATTAGCACACACAAACGGAGGAGGCAATTCCTCAGGAATACTTTCAGCCTTTCCACTCTGGTGAAGAAGGAAGACCAGCGAAGCTGTACTATGGTGGGAATAAAGTAATGGCCGGCCGAAAGTCGGCAAGCCAGAGTGCAAAGGCTGGAGAGGTTGCCACCATCAATGCGCGACGGCGGCAACCAGACAACCGGCCAGCCGTTTGTCTGGTTGCCGTCGTCACTCATAGATAGCGGTAGCTGTCCAAAGTTTAGTGTCATCATTTAGTATCATACTGGAAAAACTAGACCTTAACAGCTCCGCTGTAAAAAGAAGTGTTGTGTGTGTGCGTGTGTGTGTGAGGGAAAGGGGGGGGGTAGTTTTAAAAACATACTGTGTTGTAAAGGTTCCTCTTCCCCACATCTTTGGCGCACACCAAAAAGCGTTACCCCGGAAACTACTTTGTTTGCAAAAACTCTCTTGCTAAAAAAGCATGTTTTTGTCGTGCCAGACGTTCGCGCCGTTCCTCACGACAATGCACTAAGAATAATAATACGTGCCTTTCAAATACTTGGCTTTCACTGAGCTTGAACCTCCTGCAGCGTGCATTTTGCACCATCAAATTCGATTTTCTCAGCAAGAAGAAATCACAATGACCACCAGCCTATAGTGTGATGACGTCCCGTGCATACAATGTTAAACAGTTCAGCTTTCTGGTGAAATGTGATGTTCGCAACACTAGCAATAGATGTCCTAATTGTAAAGTTGTGCATTATTTATAACAGTCTCGCGATGATATATGGCAGCCTAGAGAAATGTTAGAGCGCATGACTATTCAAACATAGTGTTGTAAAGTGAGGACCCAAAACAAGTGCAGGTAAAACCGAATAAAACATTAGCCTCCCGAGGTTGTACCTAGCGAAGTTTCGAGCTCATGCAAGCTGATGAAATGTGATTTATACTAAAGATTTTAGGAATATTCGTCTGTCCTTTGCGCTATTTATGTAAAATTATGAATTTCATGGCGTGCATCTTTACGCATCTCTTTTGGCAGTAAGTCGTTCTGTAAGGGATTATTTAGAAAATAACATTAACTATCTCTCTCTTTTTGAACATTTCGTGCATTTGACTTCCAATCTATCATGTGAGCACAGAGTCCTTTTTGGCGTACCCTGCAAGCCGATATTTTACACTGCCAATCAGCAAACAGAAAAACACTTTTACGCAGGCTCCACATATCGCGTAGTTTCGAGTATCGTCCTTCCGCGTCGGTCGCAAGGGGTTATGTGAACTTTATAAAGTAAAATTTATTGATCATTATAAAAATATATTTGATTACTAACTGAATATTTGACAACATAAATAAAGGGCTGACCACCCTAAAGCAATGCCCCCCAAATTATCTGAAAGGTGTTCTGCCAATCTTTTCCGGCGTTTTTATCCTCGACAGGCACGTTGTAAGGGATACGGGACGGCGCCTTACACACATTTCTGATTTTGAAGCTAATTTAAATAACTATGTGTTCCTCACACATATAACTTCTCAAACATATAGAAGTCTGTTATTGCCTCTTTTACGTGGTGAACATTACTTTTATGTGTCTGTAAGCTGGACAAAAAGAAAGTAAACAGGGGCGCGCGGCGGAACTATGACGATTACGCACGCAAACCGTCAGAAAGTGTCCAATTAAGTAGCTGCCATGTCGAGTAGAACGTGAAATACTACTTCGTTTTACTTAACAAAAATGAATCTTGGAGGACGCTTAAGCTTCGCCTTTAAAAGTGGAAAGCGATACCGTTAACGGGCCTCGTTTGCATCGCATTCTCATTTGCCGCGCAAGCGTGCCTCGCGTGGCCTAGTCAAAAGTGCCTGACTCGCAACCGAAGGGTCGTGGGGTCGAATCCCGCCTAAAATTCTTAATTTTTTTAAGGCAAAGTAATTACTTTAAAAAGTGAAATCGTTTGAGACATACGGCGACCTTTAATTCGCATTACATGTCATGTTTTAATCACTCTCATTCCACGCGTGATGTCATGTTTCACGTGGGCATTGTGGGTTGTTTGAAATTCTTGCGCGAGGGCATGTAGCTCAGACGTCATGACCCTATCGACCAATCAGGATTTTCCAGTCACGCCACCGACATCGGCTTTTCTGCGACATGAGCTCCTTAACGGTATCGCGTTAAAATCATCAATTAGCAAGGGTGATGCTCATTTGCAAATTAAATTGACCGGCATCTTGTCAAGAACAAACCTCCACAGCCAGGCTATGCCAGCTTATCCTGTATAAGAAAATGTTCACTTGGGCAAGCGCTATTTTAGGCCAGATTCGATCTGAATGCAAAGGTGCGTATAGATTAGAGTGAACAATTGCGATTACTCCTTGATGCATGATTAGTCGCATGCATGCGGTGCTGAGTGCAAACAATGTTTGGTTAGAACAGCAAGCATTTCGATTTCCGCTCGGTGTTTCTATAAAAAAAAAGACTGAAAGGAATTATCCTAAACTTTTGTGACATTTTGAAAGTTTCATTGCTTTTAGCTCAGTTGTGTCGTCATCATATACATATATATTGTGAAGCGTATTTCGTAAACCATATTTCATGATAAATATGGCCACGAGGTGCTCATTTCATAATTTTATGTGATGTAATTAATTCCTTAGTTCAAGGACACAATCACGATTTCACTTTTAATACTGCGACACAAAGTTGTACTAATCACGGGTATTTTAGGCGACCTACCACACTTCGCGACAACATTTTATGCCGTGTAAATAGATCAGCTTGAATTTTAGAATTTTACTTAAACACGAAGAAAGGACAAGAAAATACAGTATAGTTCTAAATTTCAAGCTGATCTATTTACATGTATGTACCAACAAGCTCAACTCTTTACTCTTGTACTTAAACATTTTGATTCAGGTAAAAATATATGTTACTAGTAAACAAAGGGATGTTGAGTCGTATGAACACGACGTAACGTACGTTAATGTAGATTTTCTTCTACTTTTGTGTCGAAATTAAATAACTGAATTTCATACTTTTGGTACCTAAAAAACAAAAGTAAATTGCAGGGACGATCGAAGAAACTATATAGTTAATCGTTTCACGGCGTAAATGGTGTATATTGCAAGAACAATGCGGAAAATATATTCTCAATTTAGCGGTTCAAACCGGTTCGAACCGGTTCGAACCGGTTTGAACCGTTATTTTTTGCTCCCCGGAACTGAACCGGAACTGAACCGAAAGCCGTGAACCCGAACCGGAACCGAACCGATAAAAATTTCGGTTCGACACTCTGGTCACGCGACTCGACATAACGAGACGTACAGATCTCCAGTTCGATTTCCTCGCTAAATTTAGCGAGAAATTTGACGTCACGTGATATATAGACCCTTTCATTTTCCACGCTAAATGCAGCGGGGGAAATTGATGTCACGTAACCTTGCGTCACAAGACCTATTACGCCATTTTAGTTTCCCGCCAAATTTGGCGGGAAGATTGGCGTCACGTGAACTATACGAGGAACAATGTCCCTTTTAAATTTATAGGAGAAATATAAAAAAATATAGGTCCTTCACTTTCCGCAACGACTGTTTAATGTCTTCCAAACAAATTTAAGCAATTGCTCCTCACATATCTGCACTTTATGCGTAATAGGACTTTAAAGGTCAAGGTCGCTGCTAAAGTTCCCCCACAAATTCGTTATCATATATATATATATATATATATATATATATATATATATATATATATATATATATATATATATATATATATATATATATATATTAGTTATCGGTGCTTGACAAGGAATCGGTGTGTATCGACCGTATTTTCAAAAGAAGCCCAACTTCTAGAGAGCATACTTTAAGATCCTTAATGTTCGCGAGCCCTTACTTTTGGCGAATTTCGCGAAAAATAAAATTGTACTTGAAGGTTTTTTTTTTTGTTTTCACTTATAGACTTTTGAGTTTGTCTCAGTGAAGGGCAACTACAGTTCGGTGTGTTTAGTTTTACACCGATTTTGATCAAACCGGCTCTGGGGTTAACTTTCGGTGTTCATCGGTATTTATCGAAAAAGCAAAACCCTACTCATAACCTGGCATGCGATCATGTAACTTGGGCATGCAACCGTCAGTGTGGTATATAGAACGTGATCCTAGGTTGCGTGATCAGAATTGGCGTGCAGAAACTCTACCTTAGCAATAGGATGTGCCATAAGTAGGCTTGGTAGCCTATGTTCAAAGCGCGCAGGAAAGTGTCCATAATACTGAAAACTGAATCACGCGCTCGCTTCGCTCCAGATTCAAGTTAAACAAATAGTTACACTTGACACGCCTTTTTAAATGTAGGGTACTATAGAACATTCTGTGTATATGTTGTATAGATATAACGCGACGTGCATTTCATACACACGGTTGTTCTTGTTCTTGTTGTTTTATCTAAAACGAAAAATGAAATACGTTAACAAATCTCTGTAACACGAAATTAGAGCGCAGCTCTTGAGGTGGAGGAGGGGAGGGTACGGAAGGGAGGTATGCCCTTCCTCCTCTGTACCCTCTCCTTTTCCTCTCCTCCTCTCCCTCCTTATTGTCCTCCTCCTTCGTACCCTCCCCTCCTCCTCCTCCATACCCTCCCCTCCTCCCAGTTTCCCCGCTAAATTTAGCTGAAAAATTGACGCCTCGTGACCTCAACATCACTTTAGTTTCCCCGCTAAATTTAGCGCGGAAAATGACGTCGCATGATTTCGTCTCACGTCACCCATGTACAAATTCAGTTTCTACGCTAGATTTAGAGGGAAAATTGACGTCACGTGACCTCAACACCTATTCGATTCCCCGCGAAATTTAGCAGGGAATTGCATTGGTGTTGAGATCACATGACGTCATTTTTCCTGCTAAATCTAGCGGAGAAGCTGAATTTCTCCGCTAAATCTAGCGGAAAAGCTGAATTTCCCGCTAAATTTAGCGGGCAATTGAATTGGTTTTGACTCCACGTGACATCAATTTTCCCGCTAAATTTAGCGCGATTATGCCGACGCCGACGCCGCGAAACACGGAAACGGGCACCTAAGAGATGGGCTCTAAAATAAAGCCCTGAAAGCTACACAAATGCGATCTGTGCAAGTGACCAGGCGGTCATTATCTTCAAGAGAGAATTCGACTAAAAGATGAATGATTTAACGAAAATTCCCTCATTACTTTTTAAAGCGCAGCTCTTAGGCGCCCGTTTCCCCGTATAGTGGCGGCGTCGCCGTCGCAGTCGGCGTCGCCGTCTGCGTAACCCCGCTAAAATAAGCGAGAAATTTAATTGTGGTTGAGGTCACGTAACATTAATTTCCCGCTAAATCTAGCGGAGAAACTGAATTTGTTCATGGGTGACGTGACACGAAGTCATGCGACGTCACTTTCCCCGCAAGATTTAGCGGGAAAAATGAATTGATGTTGAGGTCCCGTGGCCTGAATTTTCCAGCTAAATTTAGCGGGGAGACTGAATAGACCATTTGCTATTTTACCCAAGCATCAAGGAGAATGCACGGATTGGTGTTCCACGCGCAACACGCGCACGCTTTCCCCGTATAAAAGATTCGAAGTAAATAACCAAACAAAAGCGTTGACGGACGCGCGTGCAAGATACAACATGTTTTAGGTTTTTGCTTTAGAAAATTTACTACTGCTGAGGCCAGCACGTGCGGCGCGTGGAACACCAATCCCTGCATTCTCCTTGATGCTTGGGTAATACAGCAATAGGTCTATTGGTGTTGAGGTCACGTGGTGTGAACTTTCCAGCTAAATTTAGCGGGCAAACTGTGGGAGGAGTGGAGGGTACGGAGGAAGAGGATGGGAGGGTACGGAGGAGGGAGAGGGTACAGAGAGGGAGACATGTATATATTGTAAGGAGGAGGGGAGGAGGAGGGCAAAGCAGGAGGAAAGAGGAAGAAGGGAGGAGGAAAGAGGGGGGAAAGGCTCCTGCTCCTCCCCTCCTTATCCTTTTCTCCCCTCCTTCTCTTCTCCCATTCCCCTCCCCTCCTCCTCCCCTTCCCCTCCTCCTCCATAACCTCTCCTTCTCCGTACCCTCCCTCCTCCTTCTCCATACCCTCCCCGCCTCCTGCCTACCCTTCCGTCACGGTACATCGCGAAATCCAAATACCTCAAGAGCTGCGCTCTAATTTCGAATTCAGTGATTTGTAAACGTCTCTCAATTTTTTAATTAGACATCTTAGGGAACATATTTGTATTGAAGAAATGGAGGTCATCAATGTTGAAGGCCAGCTAAAAATCCTGGATCGAGCATGCAGTTGGAGTTATTCATTGTCAAATTTTGTCCTAGAAATCTGTTGATACCGAAGCCAAAAGCGCAATGACCGACAGTAAGACAACCCTCCTTTGACGCCGAAGGGTCACGCGTTTCTCAGCAAAGCAAAGCAACCTTTCGCGGCCGATAAGGTGGCTTATTGCTTTAGTTCGCCAGCCGCAACGCACCGACTGTTATCAAACGTCGACGCGCTGTGACGCAAAATAGTGACGCAAATTTCGTCATTAACACGTGACCCTCCGGCGTCAGACGAGGGTTGTCCTTCCGGCGGGCATCGCCCGTTTGGTTTCGGTGTCGACAGATTTCCAGAACAAAGTTTGACAATAAATACCTTCAACTGCGTGATAGTGATAGTAATAGTAATCGTAATCTTTATTGGCTCAGGAGAGCCGTGGCCCCGCGGAAAGGCGACAGCCCGTACCATGGAGGCCCGCGGTGCCACGTCTAGTGATGACGATAATGTGATGAAAATTACAAGGGGAGGACGACGACAAATGGCCAGCCGGCAATGGCCAGGCGGCGCCACGAGAGTACTGCATTCAGCGCCACAAGCGGAGGCGTCTCTGTTAATGGGGCGGCCAGGCTGCCCGTCGGGCCGCCGTGGCGAGCGGCGGCGACCCCGATTTCAGCAGTGCACGTGCGCGCCATGTCCCTGGTTCTTTTATGCGTTTTTTTAAGACCTTCGGGAGCCTTGATAGGTCCAGGTGTTTTAGAGAATATTCTAGTATTGTCATTTAGACACCAGTTTGAGTTGTCTTCACTACTTGTGGGTTTGCTCTATAATAATCGCCGCCCGATAGGTCTGTGCTTCGCTCGTCTCCCAGTATAGAGACACAACACAACGAGAAGGCAGCGAATGGGTTTACTGTACATCCCGGTTGCCCGTCTTAGAGAGCCGGCAGTCCGGACCCGCCGACCCTAGTTGTCGCCCGTCGTTCAGAGCTCGCAGCCGGAGTCCGTGTCCAGGCCTGCGGATCTTCCTTCCCACGCCAGCGCTGCGTAGGCTAGCTGTTTCTGGCTATCACAGCCAGAGTCTCGCTGCGGAACCACTCCGGGATCGTCATGAACATGTGGGCAATTAGAACCAAACTATGCATGCTAGAGAACAGCACACAAGCAGACATGTACAAGTTACTCAAAAAAAGTAATTAAGTTAAGTTACTGAGTATTGACGTCAAAAGTATTTTGAGTAGAGTAGAAATTACTCAAATAGAAAGTAATTGAAAAAATTACCAATTACCGTAAAAAAGTAGCGAATTACATTTGAAGTTTCTTTTGACGTTACTTTTATATTTTTTTATGGTAAAAAGAAATACAGACGTTTTGATCCGTTAGCGAAATTGTGCTAGCCAAATATGAATCGGCTTTTTTTTTCACAGAAATGCTTTAATAGCTGGTTTTGCTCCTGGGTGCCTAATTGTTTTGTACTTTCTTGTTTGTTTGGTCATTGATGCACTGCGAATGTGTCACTCCTACTTTGAGGTTTAGCACCGTCTGAGCTTGATTTTTTAGACAGTGTTTGATTGTTTGCAGTGTTGCGTAAAGTACATATAAAAAGTATTTGAAGTAAAGTACAAAGTAAATTAGAGGTTATGCACTTCAAGTAAAGTAGTAAGTACACCGGATGCAATGTACTTGAAGTAACGTGTATGAATACAATATATTTTAAGGTAAAATACAAGCACTTTTAACACAGTCTTTCATGATGCCCTTTCATTACCTATACAGTGTTTTTTTAACTGGTATTCATTGCTCTAGGGGTAATCGGAGGTGCACCAGTTTTTATTTTACAGAAATGGCAGCAAAAATTGTGTAAGGTCAAGCCGCAGAGTAGTTCTTTTTACTCTCGCTGACGAGCTATTTGACACAATCAACTTATAAGGCACTTATTTCCATCGGTCTTACAGCCGTCATTACTTCACTCAGAGAAATGACCAGATGACGTCTCGAAAGAGCGCGTTTTCACACGAAGATGCCGCCTTTTTTGTTTTCAGATTCGGGGTATATACATTGAAGTCGGGAGTTTTACTTTCCTCGGAAAATACAAGTACATGTTCAGAGAATTTACTTAAAGTAAAGTACAATTTTTCTAAACAGTAGTACTCTACGTACCATGTACGTAGAGTACTTCTCAACACTGCTTGTTTATTATCTTTTTTATATAAAAACGTTGGGGGAATTACTGCAGGTTTCTCGAACGATCTTTGAGTTTTTGAAGATCTGCATATTCTGAGTTTTGGGAGGAAAGGCAACGCAAAAATGTAATCTTTGCATTGCCCTCCATTACGCGATTCTTCGAGTAGAGCAGAAACTACGGGAGCACCAGATGAGCATCAGAGCGGGCGCTGCTTTTTGTTGCTTCCTTTGAGTGAGGATGCGGTGTGCACAGCTCCTGTAGTGGGCAAGAGTCCTACGTTGGGGAGAAGCGGGGACCAGCCCTTTCTTTAAAAGGGTCAAATATCCTTGAACTTGGGGACACAAAGAAACGCCATTCTTCGGCGCTAATCCCGCAATTACTCAGCCTCTCTTGCGTCTTGTCTGTTCGCTCTCCGAGCCTGGTAGAAGTGTTGCAGGAAGGGGGGAGAGGGGGGGGGGGGCTCGTGAAAGTTTGGGGGGTTTCGGACTCTCCAAACCACTTTCTTCACCCACCCCTCCCCCCATTCCTACGCTACATGCTTCCCCCTCTTTGCAAATATCAGCTGATCTTCCAACATCTTACCTCCTTTGTGCAGGAATGTTTGTTGATAGGCAAAACAACCACTAAAATTCGAAAGTAATTTGTAACTTGAGTAGAAGTCACTCAAAAAAAGTAATTATAGTAAACTACTAATTACCGAAATAAAAATGTAGTTGAAAGTTACTAAACTGTCTCAGAAAAGTAGTTAAACTACAGTAACTTGAGTAGAGTAGTTGAACTACGTACAAGTCTGCACACAAGCCTGGTGTAAAGAGGCGACAGGCTACAAAGCGTACGTGTGAGAATATTTACGTACGCTTCGCATGAGCTTTTTTAAATAAGACGTTTTGCATCCTGTTTTCTGCACGCCGTCACATTTGTTACCAAACTCAGCATTAAGTTTGGTTGCCGAAACAAACAAAACTTCGTGGTACAAAATTCCACTTTTCGAAAATTTTCAGGTTTGGAAGGTTTTGGTTATGACCGCGCGTGCCGAACGGTTATGCAGGCGTACAACTACGAATGCCGGAACGGGCCAACAGACCTCTCGCTTGAAGACCTGACCACCTGATTTTCGACGTCACAGCGAAGCAACAATCGGCCCGATTGTTCCCACCGCATTTCTCTATGTGGCTGTCTAAGTGAATCGTAAAACAGCTAGTATAAATATGTTATTTTGCCGACTAGTCTGCAAAACGAGTTCGTCAGACCACTTTCCAAACCTGCACATCTATTTTCGTTCACTTCAACAATTAATGTAAAATTCACTCACTTGATGCGTCGCTCTACAGTAATCCACTTCTGTCGCCGTGTCGCTTCCCAAGATCTCGAAGGGAAGTGGTAAAGTTTGACGCTTGAGTCACCTTCGCGACAGTGGCAGTTCTTTCACGCAGCATTAGCGACGTTCATTTCTTGGGGGAACTCTAGGAGTAGGCGGGATGTCGCAGGAACCCGGTGAGGTCATAGAGACGTGAAGTTGGGACTTACTTTTACGAACAATGGTTGGAAAAAGGCTCACGCCGATCCGAAACACCACGTTCACACGTGGTTTCTACATGCGCCCGCTCGCAGTCCCCGCAACCCATCTCGGCCTGGCCTACCCAGTTTCTTTTTTTTTTTTTTTGCAGCCGCTAGATGGCGCAACGTTTACTGATATTGCGGGTGATGAGGGCCTTCAATGGGCTGCTCGCCGGGCCGGTCCTCCGTCCAGCTGACAGAAGCGTCTTGGCAAGCTCTCCAGGGCGGTGTCGGTAGGCTTCACTGTACGTTGGGGCTGGGAAAGCCCGGGAGGCCCGCGGTGGTGATGAAGACGACATGCATGATGAGGATGACCTGACCTTCTGAACCACCGCGCGAGTCTTGGAGGTTCGGTGATCGATCCAATGTTTTTTTTATAAACTGGGCTAGCCTTCAATATTGATTGCCTCAATTTATTCAATATAAACATGTGCCCTAAATCACCTAACAAAAACTAATTACTGCATTTTTGTTAATTAGTCATCTTTCGGTTGCATTTTATTTTGAGCATAACGTCCACCTGGCTGTGTAACTCACCCGCACAGACCAGATTTCTGTAAGCTTTCACGGCTTTTTTTTCTTTTCTGAAAAATCTGTCTTTAATAAAACAAAAAGGCATATAATAATGCGTTACTGTTCTATCCGCGCACAAACTGTTACAGAAAACATCGGAGAACGTCGAGGTCAGTACTAGTGAGGAGGTCTAGCCAGGGTGGAGAATAAAAGTCAATACGATTTAAATCGCGATTTAAAAAAAGACCAGTTTTACTACGGTAATTTGAATCAAACCTTTCCCTCGTAACTAATCGTGAAAATACTTTCTATTTACCTTTTGTTTAATATACGATGCCTTCTATGTGCAATTGTTTCGTGTTTGAATCGGAGAATGATCAATCGAGGAAGGTTTATATCCGGCAGAACACTAGCAAAAAGCAGAGCTCTTCCGAGCAAATCCGAGCGTGCTGAGGTTCATTTCTAGCTTACACGTCGTTTATCGGTTATGTAACATCCTATCGCGAGCAAATAAGAACGCAAAATGAAAAATAAAGCTTTTTAGCTAGCTAATTAATCGAGACGATTTTGTTGGAGTGTAGCTGGGTTTACAACAATAAAATGTTGCTAATTAAACTGTACTTTGGGTTAGTGACTCTTTTTTTTCCGCATTGTTTTCATGGAACGGACAAATTGATTAATCAATCCGCCATGTTTAAAAATGTATCCAGTGACAAAAATAAGTCACTATTGTCTAGCTATGGTAATTTAAATCCTATTGATCTGGTTTAAATCAAATAAATCAAATTTATTTGACTTTTTTCGAGAAAAGCACGATTTTTTTTTCTTTTGAACTTTGGCTCTATACTTTGTTTCACCTTAAGTCAAGACGGAGCCGACGCAACGAGCTGATCAAATCAATCAGACAGCGTGAAAAGCGCATCATCACGGTGCTTTTCTTTTTCCATATTTCTCGTTGCGAGTGCGGTTCTCGACTAGTGCCCTTATCGAGACAACCCTGTTTCACGCTGCTCATCAGTAGGCAAGAAAAGCCGAGAGTGTCAGTCTGTCGCTTTCGCTAATAACTCGCAAAATAGCTGCGCTCAAATGACCAAATGGATCAAGTTTGAACTCGACTGAGCAAACACCTACTACTACCCGCGGTGGTTAAAGGTGCAATGCAACAATTTTTTGTACTTTGCGCAAATACCGCTTAGAAGAGATCGCTGACGTTAATAACCCATGAAACACGCGTTCGTTTTTCGCCCCACGCAATAGAAGTCCCAGAAAAAAATTAAAGAAAAACGAGCAGCGTTCATTCCCTCAACTCGCAGCCAGAACAAGTGGCCACGTGGTCTGGAACAAATTATATGCCGCCAATGTAAATCATAGCCACGCGCTGGGGTTGGCAAAGCACAGTACACGAGCTGAGTTCCAGACATTGTTAGGGTTCGGCTATTGTCGTCGTTGCAGCGATTGGACACGGGCCACTACCCGAATGCTTGTCGAGTTATTGATTATCACGATCCCAAATCGAGTGCCCACGCAATGCTGGGGTCCAATCTATGAACCGCATTCAAATATCGTCATTGATGTGTACTGCGATCCCCACGTTACGTCATCAAATTTTGCAAAGGAGAGGTTGAATGAATATGATCGCTTTTGTCCTTGATATTACACCGCAACAAAGAAGTTTCTTGGCCAGTGCCGTTGCGTGCGAGTATCCTTGAGTCCCACTAGTGCCAGTACGCTCGTGCAAAGTGAAAAACATTCCAATTGAGTATCGTTGCACCGCTCCTTTAAACCAGTATAACAGCTCATGGGTTGCTCTGGTTTTTTTCAAGAACCACGGTTAGGATGCCTTCGAAACCAGATTCAGAGGGCACCTAAGCACTTGTTATGAGTTGTGAATGCGAAAGCATGAATGTCGCTCTTCCGCTCCCTTAGTTCGTCTGCGGTGTACTGGTGTGGACGGCCACATTTCGGTATACAGCAGAGGTTGCTCCCGCCGACGAAATAGATGCCTCAGGCACCGCCAGGTTCCTCGACGCCGAGAGGGGTAGAAGTGGCCGCAACCGCCCCTCCCCCCCCCCCCCGCTCCCCCGCTTCCCGCTCCGGCAACGCCTGAGACAAGAGCGGCGGCCGAGCGCGCGTTCTCGTAAAGCAGCCGCCAATGGCTATCTCAGGAGCCGTTTCGCTCAGCCAATGGGAGAACGGGCATTTTCTTCGCGTTCTTTCGCGGTTACGGACGCAGCCGGCTCCGCTCCACGGGATAGTTAATGCTTTCACATTCAAAAAGAGAGTTCGCGCTCGTGTGCGTTAAAACTACGCAAATTAAAGATTAAAAATTGGAACTTACGTTTCAATTGTCTTATTAATTGCCTGAGGGGCGGGGGTAGTTTTCGCGGAACTAACGACTTATTATTATTTTAACAGGACTTTAACTGGATAAAGCAATAATTCTGGCGAATGATAGCGATGCTGACGGACGTCTGCGGCACGTGCTCCGTTCGATTCTACAGCAAGCAGCAGCTTTTATATTGCTCGGGTTCGTGCAATCGACGCTTCCATTGCAACTGCATCGGCGTGGGTCAGGATGAATACGACTTGCTTTGCAGAGTGGTAGGAGCACCTACAAGTGCTCGGATTGTATCAGGCACCGCCGGAATTCGTCGACGATCCTGCTTAACCCTGACGATGACGAGCAGGACGAGGAATCTGCGTCGGAGACGGAGGAATCTGCACATGACGCTGCTGCCGGGTCTGAGGCGGTAACGGAGCGTGACTTCGTCCGTCTTCTGAGTAAGATATCTTCAAAACTGGATGTCTTGACCGCCGAGGTTAAAAAATAACTGCAAAGAAAAAAAAGTTTTTTTTAACAGCTTAATTGGGTCAAGCATGTCAAAAAAAATTTTTTGCCAGAAAAAAAAGTTTACAGCAATATTTATTGCGTGAGACTGATTTTAGTTTGCGGCTATTTCGTCCGCTTTAAATCGCGCGCCACGAAGTTGGGATTTCGTGACGTCAATCCCATAGAGTTATTACAATAAACGCTAGAGGCTCAGCTGGCGCTAGTGTCCACGGGACTTCCGGTTGCAAATTGAAGCAGACAGCATGCAGTCTACATTTGCAGCCTCCCTGTGTATTCCTATGGGAAAACGCGCGTGAATTTTGTCTCTTTGTCGGAAAATAACATGAATAACTTTTGTCATTTCGGTTGTACCGGATAGTATGTATCTTTATTGGTATTGTGAAAGTGTAATTGCTTTAGTTACAGCATTTTTCTTTACCACTGAACGATGTTAAACTTCGCTCTATTTCAGGGCCAAGCCTCTGTTTCAAGGAAGGTATGTGAAAACGAGCGACGATTCTAAGCAAACTAACGATCGAAAGGAATGTAGAGTGTGTTCAAGGTTTGCTAGCATTTGGGTGGTGCTTATATATTGCTAATATGCCCGTCCTGTCATTGGATGAAAATAACTCCGTCGTGCATCTTTACGATCGGTTAAAGAAACATTCGAACGCGAAAAATAAAGCACGTGAGCCACGAAAGGTGCGTCGTTTTATTATTTCCTATGTCGGGCAGTTTTGTATCGGGCACCTGCTCTCTGGCTCCCCCCATTTTCAAAGATTTGGAGCGTGCGGGTGATGATTTGAACCCAGAACAAGCATTTTCGCACATATTCATGAGCAGAAAGAATGAAGCAGTTCTTATTTATTGCAAAACTGACTATATCACGTGGCTTTCAATTTATTTTGATCGTCTGCGTGCACAAGGAGTCACTTATCCGGTGTTACTGCGTAGTTCTTGCCGTCTCTCTTGGTTTTCCACAAGTCCTTCGTTCGTTTGGCACGTACATCCCCCATGTTGGAAAGCGTCGACGCCGTGTTCGCGCTAACAGTGTCCGACAGTGCACATAAATACACGTACGAAGCGGTTTTAACACCGTTTTCATGGCACGAATTTCAAATAAAAATGCTGTAACTGACCAATTATTTCGTCTGCGTGACTGAGAAATGTTCCAATGTGCCTAGTACGTACAAATTATTCGCGATATTTGCTCTTATAATCGAGCGCAGAGAGAAAATGCACTCGCTTTTTCCCATAGAAATGCATTACCGGAAGTCAATTTCTGACTGCTTGCTGTCTGCTTCAAAATGCAACAGCACACTAGCGCCAGCTGAGCCTCTAGCGTTTTGTTGTAATAACTCTATGGTCAATCCCGATCGGCTGGTATACTTCTCATTGGCTAAGAGTTTGATTATATGCCGCTCAAAAGGAAATATGCCGCTCAAAAGGATATTGCAACATATAACAAAGGTTTAACAACCATGATCTAAGCTGTCAATCAAACTCTTAGCCAATGAGAAGTATACCAGCCGATTGGGATTGACGTCACGAAATCCCAACTTCGTGGCGCGCTATTTAAAACGGACGAAATAGCCGCAAACTAAAATCAGTCTCACGCAATAAATATTGCTGTAAAAAAATTTTTTCTGGCGGAAAAATTGTTTTTTGACATGCTTGTTCCAATTAAACTGTTAAAAAAAAACTTTTTTTTCTTTGCAGTTCCTCAAGTGCCTCAAGGCTGAAAATGGCTTCTTGCGCTCCGAACTCGGCCTGCTGAACAAGAGGGTACTGGAACGTCTGTCTCTTGCTCCGAGACCTCACGCATTGTATTCAGCGGCAGCGTAGGTGTCTTCTGGCTCGTCCGGTAGGCCACCTTTTGCCTCAGGCGAGGTTCTGAGGCCTTCTACGCTCGAGGCCAGAAGCGCTGCCCCGACATGCAGCAACTGGGCGGACTCTGAGTTTCCCGCCATTTCTGCACAGGATCGCGGTAGCCGATGCCAGATTCGTTCTACTGCTCAGGCGACCGGACCTGATGGATTCACGCTTGTGCAGTGAAAGCGACGTTCTCCGCCTTCAACTGGAACTGGGAGGACTGAAAAGGTACTTGCGGTACCCCGCCGACCGTCAACCAAGGCACTCTTTGTGTCTAGGTTGAGTCCGATGACTGCCGTGTCTGACATTGAGGACCTTGTAACCCCGTTTTTAAACAACAAACCTGTTACCGTTACCAAGCTTCAGCCGAAATTTAACTCCTACTCCTCGTTCCACCTTTCGGGGGACCAGTCGGTGTTCGATAGTTTGAACCAGCCGGAACTCTGGCCTGAGGGCTCAATATTTCATCCGTTTTTGGAAAGCTGGGCAGCTCGCGAGTATTTAGGCCCGAATGTGTAACAAGTGAAAATGTTTCGGACACTTGAGGTTTACTATCAAAATACCCAGGGCTTATACGTACTAAGTCGGATGAGTTTATGTCGAATATACTGCTGAGTTCTTCTGATATTATCTGTTTGACCGAGACTTGGCTTTGTGCTGGCATTTGCAGTCTCAACTATTTCCCGCCTAATTATGTTGTGTATCGACAAGACAGAGATTATGATACCACGGGAATGAAATTAGGAGGTGGGGTTCTTGTTGAGGTTAAATCCGGAGTTCAGTCTCACCGGAGGAAGGACTTAGAATCCTATTCAGAATGTACCTGTGTTGAAATACCTACAAGAGATGGTTTTAATTACTTAATTGGAAATTATTATTTCCCTCCACTCTTTGATGAGTCAAAGTTCATAGCACACTTCGAAGCCCTCCAAACAACCATTAACTTTTCTTAGTTTCGGGCTCAGGTATATGGTGATTTTAATTTACCTGTTGTTGTTGTTGAAAACATCTTTTATTTTTTGAAAAGAAGGGGAGAGAGTACTAGGAAGAAATAGGTGATCTTGATCGAGGAATCATTTCTGGCTGGGTGCCCCTAGTCCGGGGCTCCAATCGCGGCTTGCACCACAGTCGCTCTCCGTACTAGCCACTGTTGGCTTCCCGGATCGCTCCAGCGGAGGGCCGCGTTCCAGCTGTCCCTCGTCGGGTTCGGAATCGGATCCAAACCTTTAATGTGCTTGCACACCCACATCAAGTGGTACAGGTCCCCCCATTTCCACCCGCAAAAGGAGCAAGTTGGTGAAGGATGGAGTTGGGGGTACCATTGATGGAGCTTCACTGGCGTCTTCATGGTTCCTGTCTGCAGTCTTCTATAGAGGTGCTCCTCCTCCTTGGTGAACTTCGAAGGTGGCGCTGGAAGAGTCATCCTGGCTTCCCTGATTGTCTTCAAGTATTCGTTGTACTTCATGTTGGGGTCAGGGGTGTGTGGTTGAGGTGCGGACGAGTCCCGGTTCGAATGAAAGGCTCGGGCTGCGGCGTTTGCCGCCTCGTTTCCCTCGACACCCGCGTGACCTGGTGCCAAGACGATCTTCATGCTCGTAAAGTGCGCCTTGGAGAGGATTCTCGCCGCCGGTTCGCCTATTTCACCCTTGGCAAAGTTGCGGCACGCCCGTTGCGAGTCTGTGATGACGGTGATGTGGCCTTGTTTGGTACCTGTGGCAGCCAGAGCAATTGCGGCTTCTTCTGCGTGTTCTGTGAGGGTCGTGTAGACCGACGCCGTCCTCACCACGTTGCCACGAGGATCGGCCACGGCCAGGGTGGCGGTGTTGCCTCTTGGTAGGATGGCCGCGTCGGCGTACAGGGTTCCGGGCTTCTTGCTCCATATTCTGGATATAGACTGTGCACGAACTCTTCTTCTGTTGGCGTTCCTTTCCGAGTTCATGTTTCTTGGGATCTTCTCGACCGTGATTTTGCCTCGTACAGTTGGTGTTAATTCTTGTTTGGGTTCTTTGTGTAATATGCCACCTGGTGTGGCTAATTGCAGCCGCTCCAGGAGCCATCTTCCGTTTGGTGTTTCGCTAAGGCGCTTGATTTGTGATATCCGCTGGGCTTCCCAGAGTTCCTCGATGGTGTTGTAGAGGCCCGTGCTGAGCAGGTCCTCCGTGGCCACGTACTCTGGTAGTCCAAGGGCGCACTTGAAAGCTCTTCGAATAATGACATTGAGCTTGTTGACTTCGGTCTGAGTGAGTCTCAGGTAAGGGGTGGCGTACATGACCCGTGATACCACAAAGGCATGTACCAGCTGTATAGCCTCCTTCTCTTTGAGTCCGGACCGCTGGTTCCTGATTCTCCTCAGCATCCCGACGACGTGCGTCGTGGAAGTGGTGAGCTTGTTGATGGTGCTAAGATTTCTTCCCGACTGGGTGAGGATCTGGCCGAGGATCCTCACCTCCTTGGGCTTGGGTACTTCTTGTCCGTCGATGTAGATGTTCAGGTCCGCAGGTGGTTGTCTGCTGTACGGGTTCTTGAACACCAGCAGTTCTGACTTTTGGGGAGAGCATTGAAGGCCGCAGTCTTTAGCGTACGAGGCCACGGCATTCGCTGCCCTCTGGAGGCTTTCTTCGACTTGGGCGTCGCTTCCAGACGTGCACCAGATGGTGATGTCGTCGGCGTAGATGGCATGTTCGATGCCGGGAATGTTGTTAAGGATCTCTGGTAGGCCCTTGAGTGCGAGATTAAAGAGTAGTGGCGACAGAACTGCACCCTGAGGAGTCCCCCTGGGCCCTAGCTGGTACGGGTCCGATGTGTGACTCCCGATGTTCAGGGTGGCAGTCCTGTCCGTCAAAAAGCTCTTGATGTAGTCGTAGGTCTTCTGGCCACAGTCGATGCTCGCCAGACCTTGCAGGACGCTCTCGTGAGTGACGTTGTCGAAAGCGCCTTTGAGGTCCAGGGCAAGGACCGCTCTGGTCTGCGTCCTTGATGGTCTCTCCAGAAGGTCCTTGTAGAGCCACAGTAGTATGTCTTGGGAGGACACGTGCGGACGAAAGCCAAACTGCGTGTGTGACAACAGTCCTTGCTTCTCCACGTGCGCCACCAGCCTACGAGTTGATGATGCGCTCGAAGGCTTTGCCAAGGCATGAGGTCAGAGATATTGGTCGAAGGTTGTCGAAACTTAGGTCCTTTTTGGGCTTGGGTATGAGTCTGACGTCAGCCTCCTTCCAAGGCTTGGGGCACTCACCTTTAGACCAGTAGTTGTCGTTAAAATGGTCCACTAGTTTCTTGATGGATTCGTCGTCCATGTTGTAGAGCAGTTTGGCCGTGATGGAGTCGGGGCCCGGTGCCGCCGTTTTCTTCATCTTGGTCAACTCGTATTCCAGCTCCCAGACGGTAATGGGCTCGTCCAGTGCAGGGTTGGCTCGCCCATGGTAGTCCTTTTGTGCTTTAGATGGTTCGATGCACAAGTATTTGCTTGCCAGCTTGTCAAACATTTCGTGTGTGGTGAGAAGGCTCTTAAACACGAGTTCGGAGATTCGTTTACACGTAGCCGTTCTGGTGTTGTTGGGGTCCAGTAGTGCCCTGAGGAGTTTCCACGTGCTCGCCGAGCTGAGTCGACCCTGGATGCTGTCGCACAGGTTGTACCAGTTTTGCCTGGTCAGCTCCGCGGCGTACTCCTCTGCCTTGTGGTTAATCTCCTGGATTTTGATCTTTAGCTTCCTGTTGAGGCGTTGATTCTTCCACCTCTTTGTGAGTGACCGTCTGGCGTCCCACAGATGAAGGAGATGCGGATCTACACAAGGTGTCTCCTCGTCCACCGTGAGGACTTTGGTGTAGGCTGCCGTGCTGCTGACAGCTTCCCTGGTCCAAGACTCGATGTCCTCGATGGTGCTAGTGGAGACCCCTCTGTGCTCGCGCCACTTGTCCCACTCTATGATCTTAACTTGACCGAGCTTCCTGGGCTTGACTGAGGTGCAGGTGGCCGTCGTCTCCAGGATAAAGTGATCGCTGCCGAGATTTTCGTTGGTATTCTCCCACTTGGCGTCTTTGACGTTCTTGACGAAAGTAAGGTCCGGGCAAGTGTCCCTACACGAGCTCGTGCCCGTCCTCGTCGGTGTGGTAGGGTCCGTCAAAAGGGTGAGTCCTTCTTGATACATGGTATTAAATATCCTCTTGCCCTTGGGTGTCGTGTAACGATACCCCCAGAGAGTGTGTGCCGCGTTGAAATCTCCACCAAGGATTATCGGATCATGACCGGAAATCTTGAGGGCCTCTTTGAAGAGCTTTTGCACGCAGTCTCTTGGCGATTTGGGATTGCTGTAGACGTTCAGTACGTGGAAGGCATTCTTCTTCTGCTTCCCTTGTGGAATCAAGGTAACCATGCAATTGTGAGGTGTCTTGGTTGGAAGCACGTGTTTCGTCGCAGTAAATTTCTTATGAACCAAAATGCAAACGTAGGAATCTTCTTCAAATGTGGTGTAGTCCTTTAATTTAGCCGAATTTATACCTTGTTCTTGAAGCATGATGACCGCAGGTTGCTTTTCCGTCGCCAGCAAGCTGAGGCTAGACTGCTTGCGGCGGAGGCTCCTGCAGTTCCATTGCCAAATCTTGAGTTGCGTAGCCATGGAGGTCTAGTGAGTTGAGTCACTCGACTCACTTTCTTCGCCTCCGGCTTTTTTTCGCTTAAGGGTCTGAGTTTGGAAAAAGTTCTTGATCATTGCGTCCCAGCTTTCGAGCCTTTCTTCTATTGCAGTTAAGTGCTTCTGGATGTCGTAATTCTTGCGATCCACTTCTTCAAACTTTTGAGCAAGTTCTGTCTTAAGGTCCATGAGGGCCTTCTTGTAAGCGTTGCTCTCCAACATGCTCTTCTTTTCTGTTTCTTTCTTGAATTCGAGAAATTCCTCCTTGAGTTGACGAACCTCTTCTCTTATGCTTTGTTTACCACCGCCAGGAAGGGAGGGAAGGTCGTCGTCATTGTAACTGATCCTTTTGACCTTTTTTGCCTTCTTCTTTTTGTTCTTTTTCTGTCGAGGCGTAATGGTGGCAACCTCAGCCTTCTCCACCTCATGGTCGGTGGTCAGAGCTCTCTGTCTAGACCTGGAGCTGCTTCGTGGTCTGTTCAGAGGTTTGCTCCACGCGTTAGTTCTGGTCCTACTCGTGGAACGGTTTCTCGACTGGGAGCGAGACTGACCCCTTGCCGCCGACGGTTGTGGTTTTTTCTCTGTTCTTCTTCCCCTCCTTTGCGCCGTCGCAGTGGACGAAACGCGGTTGGTGGTTGGGGTGTAAAACTTTTCCTTGCAGGTCTTGTCGTAGGTGCGGTGAGGTCCGCCACACAGAGCGCATTTAGGTGTGCACTCGTGTGATCCTCCAGTGTTTGGAGTGCCACACGTGGTGCATGCGTACCCTCTGGGTTTGGGACAGGACCCAGCTCTGTGTCCGACTTCGCCGCAGTTTAGGCAAGCCGCCTTGGTCTTCTTATACATGAAGCAAGGTATTTGGTTCCAGTCAAATTCGATGGATCTTGGCACTTCGTTACCCTTGAAGGTGATGACAACAGCTTTTGACTTGCCCATTCGTCTGGCGTTGAGAATCTCGAAGCCAGGTGGAGCTCGCGTAAATCTAGAGATTTCTTCGTCCGTGATAAAGATCTCCACACCCAAGATGACGCCTCTGCACGCGGATTCTTGAGGAACCACGTGATGGGCTTCTACTTGGAGCAACACGTTGTTTTGGATCTTGAGTTGCTGGACGTTGGCGATCTTCTTTGCTTCTTCCCAGTCATTGGTTGCAGCCATGATGAGATTTTGAGCCTCTAAGAGTCTCACAATCACTCTCGATTCGCTGTTCCCCTCGCTAAGTGCTCTTTGAACCGCTCCTCCGATGAACATGCGGTACTCTTTGAGATCGATCGGTTGCTTGGGCTTTATGACCACCTTGTGATCAAATTCTTGCAAACTCGGCAGCCGAATCTGAGATCTAATAGACGGCGCTCGTTGTTGGGTTTTCTCAATAGTTCCAGGACGTTCTTGCAGGATCGAATCAGGTGACGCTGGCTTTACTTTCTTGTCGGAATAGACAACCTCGATCCAGTCGTTACCAGACGTCGCTGCTGAATTATGACGCTTTTCCGGAATGGCGTTTGCTGAACTCCTTCGGTATCCATCATTCCTTGCCCAAAATTATGGGAGTCTTGATGGATTTCTTCGGGAAGCGCTACACTTGCTGGTAAAATTGAAGCAAATTCCATTCCGTCGGGGTCATAACCCTGAACAATGCTTTTTCCCCCGGCATAAATTTGCTGGGAATTCATGCTTTTCTTGGTAGACTTAGCCCTCCCTACGCTTGAAAGTCGGAGGTCATGTCTTAATGCATGAGGACAGGCTAATCCCCTTTAGGCCTAGTTCTCCTCCGGCGTGGCCGGTTCATGAAATGGGCCTGAAATGGCCAAAAATGGTCCACTGACCTGCAAGTTGTGTCCGGATGATCGGGTAGTTCTTATACGTCCGATGACACACTTTTCACAGGTCCAAAAGCATTTCTGGTCAAAAAACCTTCCAAATTGACGGAGCCGATGTCAAGCGTGTCCGCTCCCCTGAACCGTCTTCGTCTTCCTCTACCTGTGTCGTGTTACCAGACAAGAGGAACTAGAACACCGTCGGGTTTATACCTCGCTCATGCACCCAACTCGTCTTCTTCTTTTTCTCCCCACACGCATCCCAGACCGCGAGGCGCTTTATATGACACCTCCCCCTTTCGGAGCATTATTGTCCGTAGCGGTCTGGTGGGCGTGACACCCTGCCGCTCCTTGTTAGTGTTGCGGAGGTTTCGGTGTTTTGCTGCCCGACTGTCTGGTTGCGTACATCCGAAGTCGCAGGCTGCTGTTGCCCGACCGTCTGGTTGTCCACTTCCAAAGTCGCGGGCTGCAGATGACGGCTTGTGCGTCTCACTATACCCTGACTTGTGTCCACCACGTATGACCGCGGCATTTCCGCCTGGCGGTGTATCCTTCCTTGAGAAGCTGCGCCCGCGCGTATCCACACCTCTGAGTGAGGAGGTATCGTACTGCGATATCTTGTACGGTGGCGCCGATTGTAGTGCGAGGCTTCTCTTGCTTTTCGTTTGCCGTACTGTCGCCTATACTTGCGTACATGGTGCCACCGAGGCGTCAGTGTATTTGGCGCAGTTGGAACAGTTGAACGTAACTTCCTCCCCATGAGGAGTTCCGCTGGAGAGAGACCTTCTGGGCCCGGAGTTGTTCTGTGGGCTAGAAGAGCCTGTGCTACATTTGGTGATTTTCTCAGAAGATTTTTGGCTGTTTGTACAGCTCGCTCAGCCTCTCCATTACTTTGAGCGTAGTAAGGGCTTGAAGTCACCAATTTGACTCCCCATTCGTTCGCAAACCGCCGAAAGTCGTTCGATCGAAACGGAGGGCCATTATCTGAGTGTAGTACTTCTGGGCATCCATGTCTCGCGAATATCTGGCTGAACACTTTTGTTATGTGTTCTGTGTTTGTTCGTGAAAGTTCTTCCAGCTCTATGAACTTTGAGTAGTAGTCGATGACTACTATGTACTGCTTTCCACTGAGCTCGAAAATGTCTGTTCCGAGTTCCTGCCACGGGCGATCGGGTAAAGGAGTCTGAAGCAGAGGCTCTGTGGGTAGTCGTCGATGCTGAATGCATGTTTTACACCGGCTGACGTAGTCTTGTATCTGTTTGCTGATTCCGGGCCACCACGCAGAATCTCTTGCTCGTGCTCTGCACCGAACAACCCCTTGATGTCCGCAGTGAAGTCGCTCTAGTACTTCTTTTTGGAGGCTCCGTGGGATAACAAGCCTATCATTGCGCATTAGTAGGCCTTGTGTAGTGCTCAGCTCTGCTGAAAGGCTAGCGAATCCCTTCATGTCCGTAGGAAGCGTTTCTCTCCCCGGCCACTCTTTTTCGCAGTATATCATTACCCTGGACGTGCATGGGTCTTTCTTCAGTTCGGACCTCAGTCTGTCCAAAAATGAAACAGACGCCGGGAGTAGGTCGACCGTGAGCATTTCATACTCTCGGACTAGCGCTTCCGTAGAGTCTATCGGGTGTTCCATCATTCGTAGAGGTTTCCTGGACAGCACATCTGCTGTGTACATGTGCTTGCCCGGGACGTGTGATATCGTAAAGTCGTATTCAAAAATGCGCATTCGCAACCGCTGTAATCTTGGCGTCATCTCGTCCAGACGTTTTGTTGACAACAACGGTACCAATGGCTTGTGATCCGTCTCAACATGAAACCCCTGACCTACCAAGTAGGTGCGGAAATGTTCGCAAGCCCAAACGATCGCTAAGGCTTCTTTTTCGACTTGCGCGTACTTCTGCTCCGTCGGAGTCAGTGCTCTCGAAGCGTAAGCTACTGGACGCCTGATGCCGTCTTCGTCCTCCTGGAGTAGCACCGCTCCAAGTCCATACGATGAAGCATCAGCTGATAGTGTCCGGTGCGCGTTTGGGTCGTAGAACGTGAGGATTGGAGTCTTGCCCAACAAGTATTTGATCCTTTGAAATGCTTGTTCTTGGGCTTCACTCCAGAGCCAACTTGCATCTCCTTTCAGAAGATCTCGGAGTGGCTTGGTTTCCTCCGCTATGTTCGGTAGAAATTTCCCGAGGTGGTTCACCATCCCCAGGAATGACCGTAGCTCAACCAAGTTTGCGGGAGCTTCTATCTTGGCCATGGCTTCAGTTTTCTTGGGGTCCGGCGCAATCCCTCTTCTGTCTATGATGTGCCCTAGAAACTTGATGCTGCTTTTGCCGAACTCGCACTTGTTCGTGTGTAAGGTCACCCCTGCTTCCTGGAGGCGGCGGAGTGTCAGCTCAAGATTTCGGTCATGTTCAGGCTTGTTTCGTCCAAAAATTAAAATGTCATCCATGTGACACACTTGGCCCTGGATTCCTTCGAGGATCCGCAGCATTTCGCGCTGAAAGAATTCTGGCGCTGTCGCTATCCCGAACGGGAGTCGCTTGAACTGGAACCGTCCCACTGGTGTAATAAATGTCGTCAGCTCTCTTGACTTTGGAGCCAGTGGTGCCTGCCAATATCCTGCATTCGCATCCAGCTTGCTGAAGACAGTCGCTCCTGCGAGTTTGGCTAGGTTTTCCTCCACCGTCGGCATGATGATTCGTTCCCGTACAATCTGTTGGTTTAACTGCGTATAGTCCACACAGATTCGGAGAGCTCCATCTTGCTTCTTGGCCACCACCATGGGTGAGCACCAGACTGTGGCGTGTTCCACTTTCTCGATGACGTCCATCTCTTGCATTCTTTTCAATTCCAGCTCCACACTGGGCAGAAGTGCGATGGGCACTCGTCGTGGGTACGTGATGGCGAAAGGCTTCGCATCTGGGTGAAGGGAGATCGTATAAAGTACCTTCATCTTTCCCAGTCCCTGAAATAGAGACGGGTACTTGGTAAGTACGCGATCATGCTCCAGATGGTTGTCGGCCTTGATTTCGTTCAGGCTTGGCAGCACTCGCAGAGCTTGAATCGCCGGGAGACCGAGTAAAGGATGTCGGAGTCTTTCCGATACGTAGACAGTTTCTCTCGTTGTTCTGCCGTTCCAAGTTATCGTCGCCTGGAACTTCCCGAGAGTTGTCAACGGCGAGTCTCCTGCACCCCGAAGGTCTTCTCCGGCTGGCTCTAGCTTCCCCATCTCTCCGACATCGTATTCGGTATGAGGAATGGCGGTAACGTCCGCCCCAGTGTCCACCTTGAATGTGATCTCGTGGTTGTTGACTTTCGCCTTGATGTACCAGGGATCTCCGCCATCTGCGTGCACCAGTGCACCCAGGAACACTTCGTTGAGATCTGGTTTGTGCACTCGTGACCTGTGAGACCCTGATGCAAGCTTGGAGAAGCATACGCTCTCAAAGTGTCCTACCTTCTTGCAAGCGTTGCATTTCTTGCCTCTTGCGGCGCATTGTGTTTTTTCGTGTTTGCACAAACTGCCACACCATCGGCATTTCCACGCCGCACTGTTAGAATCTCCTTGACGATTAGATGTACCCCGAGCGCGTGTGTCTTTTTTCTTGCCGTGATCTTTTGGGTATCTGTTTCGGAGCTCCTCGATTTCCCTGGACTCCGTGTTATCGCTGTGAAGCTCCGCTTGCTGTCGTTTCACTGTCTCGAAAGATCGTGCTGACGCTGTCGCACTTTGAAGCGTGAGCTTGGCGTCGAGCTGGAGCTTTTCGCTTAGCTTCCTGTCTTGGAGACCTACGACGATGCGATCACGGATCAGCTCCTCGCGAAGTAGTCCATAGTCGCAGGAGTCCGCTAAACTGTGTAAGGCCGTGATGAAAGCCTCCACTGTCTCGTCTGGTTCTTGCTTCCTCATGTTAAATTTCGCTCTTTCAAAGATGACGTTTACGCGCGGAATGAAGTGGAGTTCGAACTTGCTCTTCACTACGCCGTAGTCATTCAGTTCTGCCTCTGACAGATGGAGTGACGTGAGAACGTCTTCCGCTTCTCTCCCCATGGCGTACAGGAATGTGTTTACCTGTGTCGCGGCGTCCCGTTGATGGAGTCCGGAAATGATCCGGTATCTTTCCCAGCGGGTGCTCCATCTTTTCCAGTCGTGGGGATCCCTGAAATCCAACTTTTCAGGGAGCTCGACCGCGAAGGGGTTGAAGAAAGAAGGACCGCTGCTCGCTTGGGAGCTGCTCGCCTGGGAGGTAGAAGTGCCGGAGCCATCACTGTTCCCGTTCATGGAGCCGGCCAGGTGGAAGGTTTCGCTGTTCTCGTTAGGTCTCCTCCTACTGTGGGCTTCTAGCTTCCTAGGAGACAATATTTACCGGTTGCCGAATCCCACCGCTGCCACCATGTCGTGTTACCGAGTGCTAGGTAAAGAAGAGCCGAGACAAGAGGAACTAGAACACCGTCGGGTTTATACCTCGCTCATGCACCCAACTCGTCTTCTTCTTTTTCTCCCCACACGCATCCCAGACCGCGAGGCGCTTTATAT